>JABXWE010022054.1:0-33766 GCA_014611495.1 Limonius californicus | reverse complement strand
AAAAAGGAAATAAATAAATAAATAAATATCGTGCAAGTGCGTTGCTGGAACTTTGGTTTGCTCCCGTTGTTCGAAAGAGTATCTTCTGTCTACGCTAGCTGGCCCAGTGGAAACCAGTTTGGATCCCTCCAGGGGCGTAACAGCTTCATCGCTTCCAACGCTGCCCCGAAGGGCTTTGTTTTCCTGGCCCCTGTATTTTCGACCACGCAACTGGAAAATTGCCGTACTTGTGCCTGTCTCTTACAACCGTCAAGGTAAAAAGATCAGTTTTTTTGTGGTGCAGTGAAAAGGAATAAACCCTTTTTTTTGCTCGCGTCAACTTGCAGAATTTCGCGATTTTGAACTCTTTGTAGATAACCTAAAAGCGATCTTCAATCGCTAATGTTTGTAAAACAATATTAAAATAGTATTTTTCTTGTAAACTACGCCATTGACCACACAGATATATAGCAGAATAAATATTGTGAGTCAGCGGCGTCGTTTTCCCCGAACGTTCAAGGATTTTTCTTAATTATTGTAATTTTAAACTATTTGTCTGATAACTCGCCATTTTGTTGTATGTGGGCCAAACAGATTCATTATATGTGTTTTAAAAAAAAATTTACTGCCTCTTTTATTTATGTGTATTCTGTATGTGTTTATGTAAAAATTTTGCAAGCTTTAAATATACAGGTGAAGGCACAATTAAAGGTAGGTTCCATTCACGTGAGCTGCTGGTTTCTCGACCTTCCGCGAGGACCTACATAAACAGCTGGATTTTGGAAGGTGGCGCCCACTTATTCTGACTCGCCCTGTACACAACTTGAAGCATTTTCTCTATAAGCGATTTTTAGCGAACTCCCCCCTACTCCTCTGAGCAAGCCGCTGGCCTTTACCATCTTTTTTTGTTTGCGGGTCCAAGAAAAGCGCGTTTGGCCTACCGAAAATTTCTTAGCACGCCAACGTGCGATTTTCTTTGTCCCATAATTCTCGTAGTGAGAATTGGCCCGTAACAATGTTTTGCACAATTCTAAAACGCCACTAATCAATATTAACAAAATGTATTTATTATTGCAATCGTAAGGAAGGCATAGTCAGCGTAGGCAATCTCAATAGAGCCCAGTTCTCCCTACGTATTCCCAGAAAAAAATTAAGAACATAATACGTAGGTATATAAACATGCATTCGCGATCCATAAATCGTGATAAAACACGCTCACATTATTTCTAGAAAAATTTAAGAATATGTTTCGGATAATGTGGTGTCTTCTAATATTCGTTTTGCATAAAACAGTGAATTTGGCATTTCATTTTTGTTCGGATAATCCGGTTTTTCCGATAATCGAGTTTCGGATAATCGGGTTTCTACTGTAGCTGTTTTCTGTAAATTTTAGTTTTGGATCTGTGCATTATTAACTTTCATTAGTGAAAAAGCAGACAACAGAATAATTTTGCTGGAAGATCTGGAACTTAAAACCGACTACAATGCTAATGTAGGCATACATCATGCTCATTCTAAGACTAAAGCATTTCTGAACTGTGACTCGTTACGGTTGCCTTTGCTGGGTATGGTTATGCACCACATAATAATCAATTATATTATGCTGTTTTAAACAGATATTCAGAACGATTTTAGTGTAGAGCAGGGGTCTCCAAACTACGGCCTGCGGGCCAACACCGCCCCGCAGGCACCACCGATGCCCGGTATCTGGTCCGCCATAGTTTATTTTGATTACATTGTAAAATTTGCAACGTAAGTAAATCATACAAAATAATAATCACACGTTTTTATTTAACGACCAATTAAGAAACACAATAACTGACATATTTAATGAAATTGAACATTTTAACTGTAATTAATGATATGAGATTTATACTACAAACTTACAATAAGTGACATACATAGGTAATTCACATAATGATATTAAACATTAAAATGATGATTAATGAGATTTATGTAGCTGCAACTTTCCACTGACAATTGTTTGCCAGCTGCACAGATCCAGTTTACTAGCAGAAATTATCAGCAGCAACTTCAAATGCTCATCAGTTAATTTGGATCTGTAAATATTTTTTGTATACCTATTTCATTTTGGAGAATGTTTTTTCACACAGATAAGTAGTGCCGAAAGCGGAAACAAGCCACGAGCAAATTTGTGCAACTAATCAAACTGTGTGAGTGCAAGACTTTAAAATGACTTTAAATATTTTAAAAATATCGCTACACTGCAAATCAATCATTTCCATTTGAAGTTCTGGGGCAAGAGTTTCTATATCGGCGTTAAAAGGATTTTGAAAAATCTTGATATCGTTTGCAATTGCATCAATATCTCAAAAACGAGACTCAAAATTTATTTTTAAAGCACCCAAAGCTTCAATTGCGAAATCTACCGGAAATGGAGTCTCAGCTTGCTAACTGAATGTTTAGCGTCAATTAAAAGGCGTGAAACATTTTTTGTTCAATTGAGATTGAAATGAAACAATTTTTTGTCGAAAGGACTTAATATGAGTGTATAAATCGGGCAGAAGCTGGTTTTCTCCTTGTAATTTTAAATTAAGGTCATTCATATGTTTAGTTAAATCTGTATAAAATGATAACTTCCATAACCACTCATTGGTTTGTAACTCAGCCAGAGGACGAATCCTATCATTTAAGAAAATTTCGATTATTGCTCGGAGCTCAAAAAATCGCGTTAGAACTTTTCCGCAACTAAGCCAGGGTACTGCCGTATAATATGGTGTCATTTTCTCCAATCTCTTCAATAACCTCGTGGAATTGACGATGATTGAGTGCATGTGTTCTGATATAATTGACAGCTGACATGACTGGCTTTAAAACTTCTGACATATCCAAGCATTTTCCGCACAAAGACAGTTTATGAATGATCCAATGTACGATTAATGGTTTTGAATCACGTCATTTTCTACGGCCTTTGACACGAGAGCAACGAAACCTTCATTTTTGCCACCATCAGTACTGATATACATCAAGATTTTCCATTGAACAATTGTTTTTCTGAACAGCAATTTCAACTCCTTTAAAAATTATTCTCCAGTGGTCGTGCCGTGAAAGCTATGAACGTCAAGAAGCTCTTCATACACTACATAATTTTTATCTATCCCTCCAATAAAAAGTAACACCTAAGCAGTATCTGAAACATCTGTTGACTCATCCAGGGCCAAAGAGAACCACTCTAAGTGTCGACTTTTGTTAGATAATTGAGTTAATATATTTTCCGCAATATCATTACTCTTCGAGTCACAGTGTTTGCTGAAAGACTGATATTTTTAAATAAATTAGGTTTTTCTGGTCACATTTCTTCTGCTGCTGTACTCGGAAACTAGCACGAGTTGTTGCTTCCTGTTGAACATTTACTTTTTTAACCAAAAATTGTTGAGATTTCAACCTGCTTTTCAAAGATTCATATTTTTCTAACCGTAGGCTTCCTGTAAATTTGAAGTAATTCTGAAAATGTTTAGTCTCATAATGACGTTTTATATTGTATTCTTTGAGGACTGATATTGTATAATTGCAAATTATACACATTGCCTTATTACTTGACTCAATCACGAAATATTGATATCCCCATTGCTCTTTAAATGTTCTGCACTCACTATCTATCTTTCGTTTCTTTTCCATATTTATAGAAATCCACATAGAAGGGACGTAACTTCAAATCAAAATAATGCCAATTAATACTATTAACAGCAGTTTTTCTGATGTAAACAAAATGCACTGGATTTATCTTTAAGACACTTTTAATTAAATTAAACACACTGTATTTTCACTAAGAAACTATAGTCACAAAACACACTAGTCGCACTATATTTCGCTTTTCAGTTCGCACTTGTCGCTCCGAATTCAAACTGGGAAACTGTCCAACTCTCGGTTGTCTTCCATATTTGTACCACGCGTCCTCGGTGCGTAGAACATATTCGAAAACTCTCGAAAGTACTCGAATCTTCCAGACAAGCGATCACGCAGCAGAACTTTTTCAGAATATGCTCTAGCTCTGCTACTCGCTACAAGATCGCGTTGTATACTTTCACTACCCAAGCATAAGAGACGTTTTTGCGTAATTCCACCGCTCCCCACAAGATGGCGCTGTACTACTGTAGCTTTGCCACGTCCTGCGCTTAACTTCTCTACTCTTTGCAAGATGTCACTACTGTACATTTAGCATGGTCGTAAGTAGTCGTAACAATACGTAACGTACAGCACGCGCATCGGCTGTCTCCGACGTAATGAAATGTCCTTGACACTTGCCCGTAAGTACCAACCGAAATTGCGAACGGAGCGGAGTCCACCTCCGCGCCCTGCGCCTTCGATATCTCACTCGCCGGCTAGTCCCAGTACGAAAATTTGCGCGTAATTCAAAACTATAGTATGTTGGTATGATGAGCTAGCTAGGTCTTGGGACTTGGTGGAGGAGTTAATGTTGCCCTTAGACTAAAAAGTTTGTAGACCCCTGATGTAGAGCATATTATTTCCCTATATTCAAATTAGTGTAATATCAGATTCTCAATCTGCATTGAATTAGATTCAAATACTGATGGTTTGTAATCTAAAGATAATTCTGAAACTTAATTCCAAGTTCCAGATGGTAAAGTATTGTAAATAATGCCGTATGCAATCTCATACTCGAAAATTATTAAAGAATGATTAATTCTTGTTTTTGCTTAATTAGTTACCATCTTGCGTTACCTACTTAAGCTACGAATTAAATGAGTAACCGCTTGTATAACTGGCTTAATGCGTAAATTTCACTTCAGAGTACTAAAACAACCTACAAGTTTTCCTGTTGATTTTATGCCATCAGTAATTTTTATTTGGTTTTATATGATTTACTCATTTCTTAACAAATATCTATCGAAAAATTCGTTTGCTTTATTACGTTAGCATATAAAAGCAACTACAATATTAAAGAAATACGGAACAGGTTATATATGAAACAGTTTGAATTTCGCGGTGTTTGTAGTTGCAGGTCTGCAACTGTTTACAGTGTAAAAATAGAGTTGTTCGAAGACGTGAAGTTGGGGTTTTTGGTGTGGCTTCGTTAGGAGCACTGAAATATATTGATTTAATCAGCTGGGAGTTGACGATTGTCTGTTGTCAAATTAGAAGTGTTAGCAAAGATGTTTCGAAATTGTTGATAATTAGCGCATTCCTGTCGATATTTTGAAAATTCTATATAAATTGACGTATGTGTGTTAGAATTAAACAAAATGGATTCGAAAAGGAAACTTTCGTAAGTATGAAATTCGACCAGCATAAGGGTGTACATTATGTGCCATAATGAGTCACGAATTTGCAAATAATTGTTGTTACGCGTCCAAACGCGATGAGTTACTGGCTTGACGTTGCAGGACGCAAGGAGATTCGCTCTACGAGACACTCGCGCTGCCGAAGACTGCCACAGCAGACGACATAAAGAAAACCTATCGGCGGTTGGCGTTGAAGTACCACCCGGACAAAAATCCAAATAACCCCGAAGCAGCCGAGAAGTTCAAGGAAGTGAACAGGGCCCACTCCATCTTGAGCGATCCCACCAAACGAAACATTTACGACAACTACGGCTCTCTAGGTCTTTATATTGCAGAACAGTTTGGGGAGGAAAATGTTAATGCCTATTTTGTGGTCACCTCTACATGGTGCAAGGTATTCATTTTGTATATATTAAACATTTGGGCACTTAGTACGGATGTGTTCTTAAATCAAACATTTTTTAAATTCAAAGGAGCTCCGAGTTGTTTGATGAGGTTATGTTGTAGAAGCTTTGTACTTAATCATTAAAAATAATCCTTGAAATGATTCATAAACACCACTTATTTTGATTACATAACATTTTGTAATCAGTGAACTTTGGCTTTCTGAAAATATATAATAGACATATTGTACATCTTTGTTATGCTAAGATGAGGACCCAAACATGCCGGACAATTTAAATCTGGTCATTTTCACTTCTTATATACAGAGTGCTCAATTGTTAGGCTGTCCCTGTGAGGTGGTAGTCTGCAGAATATGATCAAAAGTTAATAATCACGTTTACAATGTGTTCCAGGCTCTGTTTGTGGTTTGTGGCATCATAACAGGCTGTTATTGCTGTTGCTGCCTGTGTTGCTGTTGCAACTTCTGCTGCGGTAAATGCAAGCCTCGCCCGCCCGAGGACACCGGGGATTACCACACACTAAACGTAAGCAAACTTTTTCCCATTTCCAATATGTAAGCATGCAGTAATAGGCATCGATTTTTTATTTCTCACATCCAGAAACAAGTAGGTAAGTGTTGGACGATGTGTCGGTAGCATTTAATTACACCGTTATTTGAGGTAAGCCTTTTCTTTACGTCATTTCCATGTTAAATTGAACGCACCAAACTTCAGTTATAGTTTTTTTATTCTACAACATAGAGTTGGAATTTTGTTGCCACCATTGAAGGAGTATGTTTATACTGTTGGACAATTGTATATACGAATTTTTATTTTTTAATGTTGGTAATTGATAGGAGGCACCACTTTAGTTAGCTAGTACACGTTCAGGAATTGAAGTATAAGCGTAGTTCTTAATATTTCATTATTTTTCTGATTAAATTACATTTTTGACTTTTAAAATGGGCAGCAATAGAAACGTTTAACACATAAAGTATAACATTTTAGGTTTTGCAAGTGGAAATTGTTATTTTGACATACCTGAAAGGGTTTTTGATGGTTTTGTGATAATAAATTATTAGTTTGACATGCAAAGAATTTAGGTTAGGTTATGTTGTGTGTGACATTTAAATCGTTTGTTTCTGTAATTCTCCAAACGAGCAGCTTCGCTAAAGGAATTTATATTTACACTCTGGCAACTTGGTTTTTATTTCTGTATTTAAATCCTTTGATCGGAGAGCTTATAATTGTGCTCTTTGCTTTGATGCAAATGTCGGAAGTTTAATGTGTGTGTAGATGATAAACAAATGGGAGCTACAGTTGCAGTGCTGCATAATATAAGTCTTTAAGGCAACCAAATTGTACTGCATAGAATTTGTTAAAATTGCCTTTGAATTATTAGAAGTACCTTGGGAAGAAGATTATGAAACTTCAAACAAGTAGTACTAATTTTGATATCGCTGCCTGGAATTATTACTACTACAGTGGCTTTCCCCAATTATTTCCAACATTTTTCATGCAGATTTATTGAAGTTAAGCTTTAGTGCTAAATCAGCAGATTTAAATTCATCTGAAATCATGGTGTGGCCCATATTCACTAACAATTTGAAGGGATGGCCCAAAATAAGCTAAATTAACGTTTTCAGTTGTCACCATAGCTACTACTAACAGATAAGCTTTCAAAATGTATAAGAAATGGTGATTAAAATAGCCAAAAGCAGTACGAAACTACAGTAAAATCCAACCTACGTTTATGATATATGTGACCTTATTTTAGTGAATGTTTTTCACTTTATTACAAACTACAATCACTTAGGAATATCTTCTTCTTTGTATAGGCCAATGGCCTTTTAATTACCTACAATAGAGTAGGTTCTGTGAGCCCTCTTTGCACGTATGCCGGGCAGGAGGCTAGCCTAACCCGTCGAACAGAGAAGAGAAGTTCCACCACAAGGTTAACGATTGAATTCTCACAATTCTCTCCAATGTCAAGATTTATGTAATTTTCTTAAAATCAAAACAATGTCAAGACCGCAACGAATTTATTTTGTGGTAGAATGTAGCATTGGCTTCTACATAGGCTGCAGTTCGCTTTTCAACATTCAGATTGTTGGCCCCAGATTTGTAAATGTAAAAGATTACATTTAATTTTGAATTACCAAGTCGGTTTAGAATCCCTTTTAAAGTAAATTTATAAAACTAGCAGGAAGAAAAGATTAGGTACTGTTAATTCTCACTGTCATTTATATAAAGCGAATTTAAATTATGCAAACTGTTCAGGAACCGTTACATAAAATCACAAATATTTTGTAAGAGGGTTACAGAAAACAATGACTATTTTTTATGAAGTTTTTTTTCTTCGTTTAGCTCTCGTCAATCGAAGTATCACATATGGAGAATTTTGGAACTTGTAATAGTCCGGCCTGGTGCCGGGTAAAGTCAGAGCCAGGGCTCACTGGGAATAAAAATTATTTATCGGATTAACAGTTTTATTCCTATTTATTTACAATTCTACCTTAACTTAAAAGACTGGATGGAAATATATATACAATAATAAAACTACAATAATGTGGATTATAACAATCATAAATCAAAACCGGTGTTCTAAAACGAAAATCAAGGCTGCCTTAGTTCGGCCCTGGAATGTAGACAATCTGGACACGTTCCGCGCGGGTCAGCGGGGGACGACGCGCTGCCGTAGACGGTTACTGCCAGCCGAGTAGCACGCTCGCTCTCTGAAGGCCACAGCGGCTAAAAACGAATAAATTTTTATTACAATAGAAGAAACGGGGTTACTCGCAGCAACGGATTGTAGCAGCTCCCTGGACTCGTGTTCTCCGTTGCCTAGCAACAAAGGAAATTCGTTCAGGTTACCTATAACAGGAATAAAATAAATGATGCGAATTCCATCGGCGTTGCAGTGGCCTTCGCCGGTCTCGATCGCGGCGTGTTATTGAAATGTTCGGGCTTTCGCAGGAATCGTGGATTTGTTTAGAATTATTAAAGCGAGTACTAAACGGAAGCGCGGGTCGTCCCAGGCTAACGAAACAGTACTGCGATATCCGTAGTAAATTCTTTAAACTACTTTCAGTGCGGTGTTTTACAGGTCAGGAGGAAATACGTAAATGCGTTTTAAATGTTCGGGACATGGGTAGGTTTACACTAAACGAAAGCGCGGGTTCCCCCAGGCTAACTCAGGGTTGAACAGAAAGCAATTACTGGATTACACTGTCAAAACGCGGGTCACCCCAGGCTAATCCAGTATTGACTGGATTTCTAGAATTTTCAGGTATGCGGTGAACTGGGGTTTAGTTAAAGGATTCGGTTAATAAGTTCAGGTTACTGGACTGGCTTTAGACTGGTCTTGGAGCTGGACTTCCTCTCCGGACTTACAAGATCTGGTTTCTGGGCTGGACTTCCTTCTCTAGGTTTCGGCTCGGAAATTTCGGATTCTGGACTGGTTTCCGGGCTGGACTTCTTCCTCTGGACCTCGACTCAAGAGTTAATGAATTTTTCTCGGAAAATTACTTTTATACTGCTGGTCTGGCTTTTCTCACTCGTTTTGGCGTCGTGTCGGGCCGGTAGGAAGTGGGGTGGCTCATCGGTTTGCGACTACCAGCGCCTTTCCGGTGAAACAATAACGCGGAAAGTTTCTAAATAAATTTAAAAACGCGTTCTGGCCGGAAACTTCGTTACAAACTTAGTAAATGAAATTTATTGAATAAAACGAGAAATATCTCAGTAACTGTCATTGTAAATGCTATAAATGCTATTATAATAAATTTGTACTTGTTGTTTGCTACACAATGTGATTGGTACTTGAGGTATACATTAAACTTTCACAATTTCTCAAAAAAAAATTGTCAGTACTAAATATCTATCCATATCACATAAATACTTTCAAACTGAAGAGTAATGTTACATACAATTTCTTTCTTTATACTACAAAACTCCATTTAATGCCTATTTAGGCATCCTCTATGCAAGTAGAATGGTGTATAAAATTCTGTTTATGCATGCTGAGGCTGCTGATTAACACTTTAGTGATGTAAAAAACTCCATTAAAAACCAGAGATTGGTTAAAGTTAAATCCCTTTAGAAAATCTGCTAGTATCTCGCATTTGAATGTGGAAGTTTACAATCATTAAATTCAAAGTAAATTTTCGCATTACAAAGGTTTAAGTGAAAGAAATACGATTAAATTATGTATAATAAAATATGAACTTAATTTGCCTCGTATTTATAGCATCTCCCTTTAACATATAAGGTGGCCCACCGAAAACGAAACAGACGTGTTTTGTGACACTAAACCTCAATTCGTCCAAAAAGGCCCAAACACGTCAAATTAATTTGTCAGAAGGACATGCAATACGGCTCTTTCCAGTTACTTATCTTCAACCCCAAAATTGGGGTGACTTTCACCTAAAAATTTCAAATGGCAAGGGGTATCAAAAGACTTATACCATTTGAAAGCTACTTTACAGTAGCGTTTTTATTTTTGGATTCCGAGCATTAGTTTCTGCGAAAATGCAGTCCAAACAAACAGTACTGCTCGAACCGTCGTGGAGCATTTGTGAAATGATTAGATGGTATTCATTGACCGTATGTTGGTGTAAACATTTGATTTTACTGGCTTTGTCATGTCAGCGTCACGTCGTATTTCGTAGTTTGCGTTGTTTTCTTTTAACTTTAAAAATGGCTTATTCGATTTCAGAAAGAGTTGAAGTAATTGCGTTTTTCTTTGAAAACAATGAATGTGCCGACTTGTTCAAGCTGCAATATACAGATAAGCATTTGAATCGCAAGTATGTCTTGAAGTTAGTTAAAAAATCCGGTAAGCAATTAAGCAGTGAAAGTCGCGGTTTTGGGCCACGTTGTGATGGATCCTACGTTGAGTACAAGGCAAATGGGTATTGTAACGGGTACCTATTAATCGGACCGGTATTAAAAACTTTTGAAACACTACAAGTTTTATCCCTACAAGATTCACTTGCTACAAATGCTGTAAGTGAACGAACGGTAAATAATTCCAATTTTCTTTTTAACTTTTGGAAGCATTTTTGGCGTTTGTTTTGTTGGTCCATTTTTCTTACCTGTTAACTTGACTGGACAGATGTAGTTGAAATTAAAATATAACATTGATTCAGTGTTAACTGATATTAAAGAGAAGTATGATAATTACAGAGAAGCATACAAAATAGCAAAAAATATAGAAACGATAATAACTAGAGCAAAGAAAGACGAGTGGATAGACGAAAAATTAAGAGACATAGAAGAAGATAGAAGGACCCACAAAATAAAATAATTCTACAAAAAGATAAAGGCCACTAAAAACAAACCAGAAATAAAAATAAGAAGGGTGAAAAATAAAGATGAACTTGTAGTAAGCGAATCACAGCAACTAAACAAAATACGGAGAGAACACTATGCTAAAGTACTATACACAGAGGTTAACAGAACGACAGAGGATCAAACAACAGACGGCGGCGTAACAGAAGAACAAAGAAAAGAAGCAATAAATGCACCATCCCTAGAAGAGGTCCAACACGAGATAAACAGTATGAAAAATAATAAGGCAAGGAAACGGAAACGAAAGAGTAAAAGAAAGAGTAAAAGAAAGAATACAGAAAGGAATCAAATGTTAAAGTATTAACAAATCACTGCTAAAAAACAAAAACCTAACTGAATCAACAAAAATAACAATTTATAAGACATTAATAAGATCAACCATGAGCTACGCAACAGACCATCGCGCTGACTAAACTGGATGAAGATCAACTGAAAAAATTAGGAAGGAGGATAGTAAAAACAATACTAGGACCAAAAGAGACGGAAGAGGGAGAAAGAAGATTAAGGACAAACCAAGAGATAGAAGACGTATTAGAAGGAGAAAATATAATGAGATCATAAAACCGCAACATCTAAAATGGTTAGGGCACATCATGAGAAGAGCACCAACGGATATAATAAAAAAGATATCATACTGAAAACCTCTCCAACAACGAGGAAGAGGGAGACCAAGAATAAGGTGGTGGGACAACATCAAGGAAGATTTAAAAATGATGCAGGTACAAAACTGGAAAAATGTATGTACAGACAAGAAAAAATGGAAGGAAATAGTCAAGAAAGCCAGAACACACATAAAGATTTATAATGGAAACACCAGAGGAATGATCCACCTCAGAAAAGGGATCGTACATCTTCCCCAACCTGGGAGAAGAAACCATAATCCTAAGGATTGTAAGGCTTGATGATGCTGATAATGATAATTACCACGAAGATAATTTGATTTTCCAACAGGACGGAGCTCCGCGGCATTATGCACTGGTTGTTCGACAGTATTTGAACCAAAGGTTTCTGGGTCAATATTGGAAGAAGGGGCGCTATTAAATGGCGCGCAAGGTCGTCAGATTTCTTTTCTAGATTTATTTACAAGATTTAGGACAACGTATAATCAACGGAAGGTACGACCACATTTTGAACAGAACTTTTATTGCTGTACGGACGCTGGTGGTGCTCATTTCAAACATTTACTAACGTGAAACGTTGCACCGCATTTCTGCGGGAACTAATGCTCGGAATTCAAATATAAAAACAGTACTGTAAAACAAGTCCATCGAACTGTCAAATGGCATGTCTTTTGATATGCCTTGCCACTTATTTTGGGGTTGAAGATAGATGAATAGAAATCCCCGTTTTGTGCGTACCCCTGGCAAATTAATTTGACTGTTCGGGCTTTTTTCGAAGAATTAAGGTTTAGTATCGCAAAACATGCCTGTTTCATTTTCGGTAGGCCGCTCTGTACATGAACTTCATTTACTGGGTTTTAAACATTGCCCTAACTACTTGTTTTGGTAGAAGTTAAAATTGAAGAAAACTTTAAAAAAATAGTGACTGTTGTCTACCTCTCTTGAACAATATTTTTGGTATAGTTTGGTTAGTAGATTGGAGTTATTTTTCCTTCTTTTCTTATTTTTAGTGTCAGTTAATAGCCGTTATTTTTATTTACTAGGCGTGGAAATCTAGTTCAAATGTAAAACATAGCTCAAATCATTCGTGAGTACCATTGGAAAACCGCGTCCTAAATCGCGCTCTTTCAAATCAACAATCAATCAACAATCTAAAACAGCGGCGGTCAACCTTTTTGGGCGGTGGGCCAAATTTAAATAAAGTGCGGTCGTAAGATGTCCCACTACTAACTTTTGCACGACTTGATATTTCTTCACAAAATTTTGTGTGCTTTAATGGGAGGCTAAATACTACTTTTTAGCCCATATAAAATTTATAACTTTCAAAATGGCGGCTAGGTCCATTTAAATGGCAATGGGGGTCGAGTGACACCTCATTTGAAATGTGTTTTAATTCAGCCACTGATCTTTGAGTTTCATAAAAAAATATTCTTCCAGAAAAAAATGACAGATGATTGAAAATAACAAGTTTATGGTAAAAAAAAGAAGGCACCCGGAAAATTTTGCGATTTGCGGTCCGGATATGTTGTTGGCCTCGTCGAGGACAACTTTTCCTTATGGCACTTTCCCGTAGCTCGTACCGTTCGGCCGCCACGGACGTCCAAAGTCGAAACACGAATCGACGTCCAGCACGTGTCCACGTCATCGCAGCGGGTCCGTCGCGAGCTCAATCTGTTCGCGTAAGTACGATGCATCGACGGCGGTAGTAACATCCCCGAAGGGTGCGCGGGGGACGCCGAAACGTCGAAAAAAAAACGTAAAAATCGACATAAAAACTTAGCCGGCGTCCCCCGCTCCCCCTTCGGGGATTGCAGAGGGAAGGAGGACATTTCACGACCGCACTGTATAATTATGCCGGCCGGGCCGTAGACAAATGTATCCAACTAAGAACTGACGGTGAACCGCGTAGCGCACTGGCTATACAGGGTGATTCATTAGCCTGTTTACAAATTTTGGCAATGAAAACTAGATGTACTTTCATGAAGAAATGTTCATGTGAATGCAGATTCTATCTTTCTTTGTTAAAAGTGATATGATTTTTAAAATAATTATCTCTTTGAACGCTAATGAGTAATCATAGTTTAAGGAAATCAAAAACATTTTTTGTAACAAACAGAAAGCAACATTGAGACTACGGTAAATGTTCAAAAATTAGTCCATTCTCCTGAATGCACAACTGGCAACGACGAACTAAACTCCCTTGCACGCTTAATAAATTCATATTTTTTCTAATATTAGTTTCAGCATCTCGAATCGTCTGCAACAATTGATGACTATCATTTATTTCCACGGCATAAACAAGTTGCTTGAAGTGACCCCATAAATAAATTATTTTTTACAAACTTTTGTTATTCTAAACCACGGCTACTACGTTTTTTCAACTTAATTTAGTGTCCAAGGAGATAATTATTTAAAAAATAATAATAAACAATGAATTACCCTGTGTATCTTAGCCGCTTTATTCTTGAACGTTCCTGCTGCTTCTGGCCGTTGTTTGATCGGCGGCGCGGTACGTAGATCCAAAACATCACCGCCGCAGCATTCGGCGGCAGTATCTTTTGTATACACTTGTAACTATGTACTAATAAATAAATATATATTTCTTACACTTTAAACAAAACAAACGCAGAGAAAGCCAAGATAACAAAATATGTTGACATAACAATAACACCAACAAAAAAAATAAGTTAAATAAAAACAGAAAGAGAAACACTAATTATTGACGTAATAAATGTTCAAACTGCCGTCCACCTTGCTGTTCACATAAGTCAGTCCTCTGCGTTAGAGAATTTCTAACACGAGTTAGAGTCAATGCTGTATGATTCAATAATCCTTTCAGATAAATTTTCCTGAGTTTCTACGGGAGTTTTGTAGTCGTCTTCTTTTACTTTACCCTACAAAAGGAAATGTAACGGAATCAACTCCAGGCCACGTAGAGGTCAATGATGAATTGCACCTCTTGCAATTAATCTGTTATGGAAAGTCTCATCGTGTTAATTTCTTACAATTCTAAGAAAGTGGGCAGGTGCATCGTCGTTTTGAAACCACATACGCTGTCTAACATAAAGAGAAATATTTTCTAAAAATTGAGGCTTTCATTTTCTAAAAATGTAACTGCATTTCCTCATTTAAACTGCCCTCAAAGAAGTGGGGACCTACGATAAAATTGTGAAAGATACCACACCACACATTTACATTAAACATTTTTTGAAAGTGTGCTTGCCGAATCCAATGTGGGTTATCTTGTGAATAGAAATGGCAAGTGTGTATTTACACACGCATTGCTCCTAAACGTCGCTTCGTCAGAAAATTGAATATTTCGTAAAAACAGGGGATCAGTATTAACTTCGTTTCTTAGAAATTGCCAGAAATTCACTCGACGTGAATAATCATGTGACGTGGTAAGGATGAAACCGGTTTGCTTTAAACATGCAAATTCTGAAGTTGGGCTAAAACCTACAGTTCTTGCAACTACTCGTTGGCTTGTATGGGGATACTTGTTCGATGACTGCCCCTTCAGCTTCTACAGTTGTGGCATGTCGTTGTCTCACCGTTGTCTTGAGAAATTGTCCATATTGCCGCAAATTTCTTTTCAAACGCTTAAAGGCATTATGTAATGGAAGGAGTTTATGCGAGTATTTTTGTGCGCATCGTCGTACTGCAACGTTCACTGCCCCGCCACATCCTCTCAAAATCAGCATCATATCCGTTTTCTCGCTATTAGAATACATTGAACTGATTCTTAGTACCTCAAAAATTTATAGATTTCAACAACTTTATGCATAAATTTGTTAAGTTTTGACAAAACAGTAGTTGACCTTTGTCCGCCCAGATGATATTTAAAGTAAAAAAAAAAAAAAAATTTTACAACTAAAAAGTTAACTATGTGGAAGGTGTAGCCTACCTACTTGTTACAACATAAGTAATCACTATTATTTTGGTACTTTGTCACGTGTATATTCAATTTAATTTATTATTATAAACCGTTTAAAAATGAATTAAAATATCGTTCGACGTGTTCAGGTACGTCAAACAGTAACAGCTACTTCTGCACGGTAAGAAAAATGGAAAATTTCACGTAATTTTTGGGGTTTTGTTCTATACAAAAAAATAATAATTTCAATTGATAGTACATTTTTTTTAGATTTTCCACCATGAAGAAGTTCTTACATTGAATTTACATATTATAAGCACGTTACAGCTACTTCATCTCATGTGTTTGAACTTAAGTCATAAATAAAAAAGTCGAATTATTGCGTAGAACTGTCGGTCCCGGTTGTCATACGAACATCTTTGACAATTGTAAACCATGTAGTGGAACTTCTATTCTCTGTTCGGCGGGTTAGGCTAGTCTCCTGCTCGGCATATGTGCAAACCCTACTCATTGTAGGTAATTACCAGGCCATTGGCCTATAATCAGAGGGAGAAGAATTATTACAGAAATGGAGTGATTGTGATTTGTGATAAAGTTACTAAACAATATCCCGTAGGGCGTAGACTATTGTCTGATGGGCAGCGGGTTGACCGCGTCTAATAAAAATTTAAACCACACTATTATTTAAGATGAGGTAAACTATCCCAACGTAAACTTTGTGTTTCTAAACTATTGTGTTGACGTTTCTGACAAACTATACAAAATTTACGTTAGGTGATGTGATCTATACGAGAGTTGCCTTTTATATTTCGGGATTAGAGAACAAAAACAAATATTTATCATCGAAAATGGCTTTATTGTTTATCAAAATATTCTCCATGAAGATCAATACACATTTGCATGCTTGTGAACCAATTTTCGAAGCACTTTTTCCACTCCGATTGAGGTATCTACAAAACATGCATTTTGAACGCATCAACCGCTTCTTCAGGTGTCGAAAAATGTCGACCTCGCAGTTTATTTTTGATATTCGGGAATAAAAAGAAGTCATTGGGTGCCAAATCAGGACTATACGGTAGATGACTCATCAAATCGACGTTTTGAGTGCTCAAAAACTCACTTGTTCGAGCCGATGTATGAGAGCTCGCATTGTCGTGGTGGACAATGATCAGTCTTCAGCGGTTGGTTTTCCTTGTTTCTCCGAAGACTTGTGGCAAATAAATGGTTGTTTACCATTCAGAACTGACCGTTCTACGTTGCACCAATGGTACGGTTGAGACACGTCCAGTTTTTTTGAAAAAACAGGCGACCATTTGCATCGAGGTGCTTCGAGCACGAACGACTTTTGTTGGGTTTGGCTCGCCTTGGAACACCTATATAGTCGACTGCTGTTTACTTTCGGGCTCATACGTATAGATCCACGATTCGTCTACTGTTACGATGTCATACACGTGTTTTGAAGCACCGCGATCGAATGTTTTGAGCATTTCTTACGACCAATTGACACGAGCGTGTTTTTGAGCGATTGTCAGATTATGTGGGATCCAACGCGAACAAATCTTTTTTACGACCAAATGTTCATGCAATATTGAATGTATGCTGGTCCCACTAATGTCCAAGGATATCTCATTGTCACGATAAGTCATATGAAGATCTTGCAGTATCAGTTCACGCACCGCATCAATGTTTTTCGGAATAACAACCGATTTTGGACGATCTTCACGAAATTCGTCGTTGAACGAACTACGGCCACAATTCAATTTGGTAAACCATCGATAAACACTGGTCCTTGATGGTGCTTCATCGCCAAAAATCGAATTAAGTTCATCGATGCACTATTGTTGAGTTAATTCACTTCGAAAGTTGTAAAAAATAATCGCACGAAAATGTTCACGATTTAATTTCATTTTTTGGCCGATATGAATTTTTCATGCAACTGTAAACAACACAAATAGCGCTCGTACGTCAAAACGTTCTGAGTACGTATACCGTAAAAAATGTCAAACTTTACGCTAGAGATGTCAGTTGCCAGATGGCAGCACTAGAGGTTGCCCAATCCCGAAATATAAAGGGCAATCCTCGTATGGCATTTAGTCATTTTTTTAAATAATTCATTAACTCATACTGTGATCGAATTATCTTTTTTTTTACTGCTGCATAGTTACACAAAGAATTGTAAATTAATTGTTTAGAGTGTCTGCATGTGCAACTAAACGTTTTTTTTTTTTTGTTTTTTTTTATAGCATTTTGTTTGTTGTTTTATTATTGCTCATTTTCACTTATTTTGATTTAGTTTATTTTGTGTTTCGAGTTCTGACATAGCATCATGTTTGCAGCGGGAAGAGCAAGAAGGGGGAACGAGTCAGCCGGTCACACAGCAGCCCGGTAAAAGCAGGGTAAGTCATGTTTGTGTCGTGCACAGCTCCTCCCACCCCCTTCTCGATCCGTCTTATTCTCTTTTCATTTCCATTTTGAGTAAAACGCTTGTAAAAATGGTGGTGGTGTTGGTGGTGGCGGCAGCGCTCTTATGACATTTCTGTAAGTCAGTGTTTTAACAATCTTCACCCGTAGGATTACTAAACCGGCTGTTAATGTTAGTTTTAACGGGAACTTGGTTCTCGTAATGAACCGTGTTATTCTCAGGAGGACGTGTCGGATGGGGATGGGGACTCACCTCTGCGTGGATCGCCCGTTACACACCAACCTTCTCCCGGCAAACAGCCAAACGCAACTGTGTACGCAATGCCTCCTCCGCCGGCGTCTAATCTAACCGAGAGTGCCGCCCTTAATCAGGGCGACGTGCCTGTATACACACCAGGTATTGCGTGCGAGCATTTTGTTTGTGATGGTATGATGTAAAGGTGGGTGTCCGTTGCAGGTATGGCGAATTCGCCATCGAAGCAGCCCCAGGCGCAATGGTAAACGACGGCAGCAGCTGCGTTCGCAGTGAACAGCCCTGGAACGATGAGGACTACATTTACTTATTGTAGTCCCACCCGGGGTGGGCGGGGGCGTCACTATCTATCTACTGCTGTTTTGTCGAAATTTGTCCCAATTTAATTATGTAGGATTAATCGGTGTCTAAGCCGTCGATGCAATTGTCCGACGACGCACGTTTGTGGGATAGTTGTACGGGCAAAGATGGAAGTACGACGGCGAAAGCCTTTACAGCCGGTAAACGCTTTCGCCATCGTTTCTATAGCTGTACAGCACAGTCGAGTCTGCCATCATCATTATTATTAACTACTATCGTAACTAAAAAAAATATTATCGAAATATTCCATTAGCAACAATTTAGACTCACATTAGCGTTTTGTGCTCTATTATCCAACACACACACCCTGAGTCGAGGTGGTGATTTGTTGTAACGACATGCCCGATGGTCGTATCTGTTCGAGAAAGCAATCGCTTATTTTGCTCTTCTTTAATCCAAACGAGTTTAATTTTTAATGGAAAAGTGGCAACTGTTGAACATTATTAACTTGTGCACTCCGTACGAGGGTTTAGTTTAAAACGGTATTTTTGTTATTATAGGGGCAGTATTGCAGACATTGCTTATCTGTGATTTTTTTAATTCGTTAGTTATTGTTTATTGCTGCGGCGCAATTAACGTATCAAAAAATATTTGGGGGCTAGAAATTTTTGCAGGGAATTTGTTGTCAATTTACAGTAATTGCTCCGTTGTAGGTAAATTAAAAATGTAAATTGTTGTACAAACCATTTTCATAGTTTTAATTTATTGTGTTTTAACGTTTGTTGATTTCTCCAATTGGTTGCTGAGAATGATCTGCTAAAATGGTTGGAAAAGCTGCAAGTTAACAATAAGGAAAATGCAAGAGGAAGTCTATTTAAATTAGAGCCTTGCTATTCACAAAGTTTACGTTTTGTAACAGTTTCACTACGAGCTAGTTCATAAATCAGTATGTTTTAGCAGGTCATTTTCTAACAACAAAAGTTAAATTGTGTTCGAAATAGGTACGGTTTTATAATAGTACATGACTTGTGTTACCGAGAATGTTATAGGGCTAGTAGTTGCAAATTTTTAAATACAGTGTATACATGTTTGTTACCTCTTATATAACCTGTACATAAACGGTTTTGGCACTTTATGTAATGGCTTTACTGCTGTACCTATATAATAAACGAAAATCATTTCCTTCCATTGTGTTGGCTCCTTTAAATTATTGTTGTTATTAGATAATTAATTTAGTTACGGGCCAAACGAGCTTTTTCGTCGACCCGCAACCGGATGGGTGGAAAAAGGCCTGCAGCTTAGCTCAGAGGAGGAGGGGGAGTTCGCGGAAATCGCTTACGAGAGGAAATCTTCCTGGTTGTGTAAAGAGTAGGTCAAAATAGTGGGCGCCACCTTCCAAATAACAGCTGATTGTAGGTTCTTGTGGAAGGCCGAAGAGCCAGCAGCTTATGGGAATTTAACTCGCCTTTATTGTGCCTCCCTCCTGTTTAGAAAGCTTACAAAATTCATGCACACACAAATACAGATACAAAATAATAAAAGATGTAATGAATTTTAAAACACACATAATTAAACGACTGGAAATGACAAAAATACAAAAATGACGGCAAATGGTAATTTAATAGCTCTATATTACAAATAGTTGATTTGAGCGCTTAAGAGGAGGGACTCGCCGTCGCTGGCGTACGTTATTTAAATTGTCCAAACAACTGCGTGGCCAGTGGCGTCGGAGTTTACACGAATAACACAATATATATATCGAGTCTTTACATCTAGTAATACAAAAAAGGACAATCGGCGACTGAAGGTCGCTTCTTGTTGCATAAAAAAGGGTTCAATCACTTAGAATTTTGCAAGTTAACGCGTAAAAGGGTTTTTTCTTCAACACACAAACAAATTAGGTCCTTTACCTTCACTTCCGGAGAAATGGGGTAGATAGAAAGACAGGCACAATTATAGGGGTTGTTTTCCAAATGCAGGTACAGTCTTGGGGGTATTTTCAGGTCCGGGAAAAAGGTAGAAGACTCCTTCAGAGAACTTTGGGACGAAACATTTGTTGCACAACCCTGGTCGTTCGTCACAGCAACGGCACATGTACAGGAACAACAAATGGGCTCGATACTAATCCGCCAAAGGCGATCGGCTAATTCGCAATGAATTGCCTTCCCAGGTTTAAAATGTCAGCGTGTTTCTTTAATCCGACTTGTCGATATTCTATTCACTCCACGGTGATACAGCGATACGGAAATACACGCGATGGATGCCCATCGAAAACCCAAGCCGCCCCTGCAGTACTTAATTTCTTAACGGCCCCCGTAGATGGACTTTTGTTAGACCGGAGTCGGCGAAGATGTAAGATCGACTGAAGAGCTAAACGCAACCCGAACATGCGTCGGTCAAAAATATTACACCACCTTGAGAAATATGATGAAATAGTTCTGGAAAGATCTGACACGTAAATTCGCAGAAAGCGTCCAGAGTCAGGTGCAGACAAAATATTAATCGGCAAATCTAGCCTACAAAGGGAAACTTCATGGCTTTGCGGAATTGGCCCCACATAAGTCAATCTTACAAGAAAAATAACGAAAACTGTAATCGACATAAGATGGCAATTAAATAGAAATTTAATTCCTATGAAGCGGCAATTAAAGTGTGACTCTAATCCAGGCAGAGTGGCACAAAATCAAATGAACACATCAATTTGTTGCGTGTCTTTCTGAAATGCAGATGCAACACAGTTCATTATTTTAGGAAAGACTGTGGTAGTCTGTAAAATAAACACTACAAGCAGAACGACATTTTCTTAGGAACAACAATTGGAATTATAGTTGGCGCAGAACCATTTGGTTAAACCGTCTTAAAAGCGTAAGTACCAATCCTATGTAAAACCCATTTAAAAGGTGTACTGCAGGTAAAGTACCAGTGTGTGTTGTATTTTATCAATCCTTTGCTTTTACAACTTTCAAGGTCAGGGTTTGAATAAAATACAAATGACCTTGAAAGTCTTCTATTGGTGAGTGGATCCAGAACAATGACCTTAACCTTCACGGTCAAGTGGTGACCTTCATCATTAAGGTTAACAGGTGGGGGTGGATTTAGAACTGTCCAAAATACCCTACTGTATGTTATAATTTAAATTACCTTATTGCAAGGAAATGTTAGGTAGTGGTTAGACTACCGACTTCCTAATCATGAATCAATGATTATTAAAGAAAATAATCAAAATTTGGTTGAGAATGTAATAGAGAGCAGTGGTGTGCTGTAGCGGACTAACCCGCCGTTAATTGTTTAAGAAATTTGCGGGCCCCTTGTTAAAAAGTACAAAAATCTGAAAATGAGAAGTATCTAACATCGTAGATCTCGTACCACTGTTATGGATGACCTTTTAAAAATCTCTTTACTTTTGAAATGATTACAGATAGACAAAATTCATTGTACGGGTGTACAATTGGTCAAAGTAGTCGTATACAGAGAGATGCATGCAAAACCTCAACCTAGATCTCGTCCTTTTTTATAAAACCAAGGACGACCAGTAGATTTACAGCACCTAGAAGAAAAGGACTAAGACGTTCCCAAATGGCGTAATTGTGTTAAAAAATCGAAATTTGCGACAGCAATTCCATGCTTTCTATCGCAGCCTGCTTATCCTGGCTTAGCACTTTTCGTGCTCTGTTTCATGCCCCAACTAAAGTGTATTCAAGATTAGCATGACACTAGTAAACAAACCATCTGACAGCAAGTCTGATTCACACGCTTAAATATTTTACGTAGCTTGCCGCGCGTAAATAGAAATAGGTAGTGCAAGCCCTTTGATGCAAATACAGCTGTAAACGTAAACGAAAGGGGATGCTTTTTTTCTTTTAGCCAGTTTTTTAGCTCGTCCTTGCGCCAATTTGTGGTTGGTAATTTTTCCAGGTGACGGCTGTGGTAAGGAGCATTATCCATAACTACCACGGAATTTTGAGGTAATTGTTTAAAAATTGATGTAAACCATGTTTCATACACATCAGCAGTCATTTCCCCATGGCAGTCACCGCCGTTTTTCGATGCTTCGAACAATAATAGACCATCATCCAGAAAACCATTTGTTACGGGCCAAACGAGCTTTTCGTCGACCAGCAACAGGAAAGGTGAAAAAGGGCCTACAGCTTAGCTGAGAAGAGTGGGGGTATTCGCGGAAACCGCTTAGGGGAGAAAATCTTTCTAGTTGTGTACAGAGTAGGTCAAAATTAACAGGCGCCACCTTCAAAATCACAGCTGATTGCAGGTTCTCTTGGAAGGCCGAAATGCCAACAGCTTACGGGAATCGAACTCACCTTTATTGTGCCTCCTCCTGTATATAAAGCTTATAAAGTTCATGCACACAGATAAAAAACACAAAAATATCAAAACAAATATAATTAACTATTGGAAATAAATGACACAATACAAAAATTACATAGCAAATGTGATATTTATGGTTCAATACTAAAAAAGGTTAATTGAACGTTCAAAAGGAGGCTCTCTTACTCGCTCATCCCTGGCTTACGGCATTTAAATTCTTAAAACAAATTTGCATAGCCAGTGGCGTCTGAGTTTACAAGAATAATACAATCTGTAATTATTCTTTACAATTAACAAGAAAATAAAATGACAATTGACGACTAAAGGTCCCTTTTTGTCGTATCAAAAAAAAAAGGTTCAATCACTTGAATTTTGAAAATGAAACGCGGAAAAGGTTTTTCTTCTCAACACAGTAACTACTTATTTTACCTTGATTTTCATTGAAGCGAGTAGAGGGAGAGGCAGGTACAATTTTGGGGTGTAATTAAGATGCAGGAAAAGTCCGCAGGCACAATCTGGGGTGTTCTCAGATCCGGAAAAAGGGTAGACGACGTTCTTCGGGAATTTTGGAACTAAATATTCGCTGCTACGCCTCTGAAGATTGGATTGCTTCCAACAGGGTTGTTCGACGTTGAGAGAGATAGACGGGAAGAACTAAGCTTCCACGAGTTTGAATCGCTTATATCCGAAATAAATCGAGAAAACAATTTTACTGAATTGTTCTTGCACCAAAGCTAACTAACACTCTGCTAATATGTATATATATAATCCGACTCAGTCGAGATTCGTTTGCCTAACGCAAAAATACGATACGGCAAAACTCAGATAGCAGATGCGCCACGGAAAAAAAAAACCGGTATCAGAAAATACGTCCGTCTGTTCCCAAAGTTTAGCGCCTACTGCATTTCCCCTCGCCGCAAAATACCTACCCAAGCCTAATTTGCTCTGGAATAAATTAACACGTGCGATTTCCGAGTAGTTCTTAAGATGCAATATCTGTAAGGCTAAGCGCTGCTGACAAAAGGAGTTCGAGGAAGTATTTATGACCGCCGTTCATAAACATGTCAACCGTTAGATTAAGTTTCGAAAGTAACCTCCCATAAATTTAATTTTTGAAAGTAATAAAAATTAAAATCCAACATCAAAATGGCAATTAAAATAGAATTTTAATTCCTATGCAGCGGCAATTAAAATATTACTTTAATTCAGCTGACGTGGCCAATCAAATGAACATAACACATTTTCGTTGCCAATATGGGTTATTATTAGACGTTTGCCTTTGCCCGAAGGGTTTTTCAACCTTGTTGATAAACCCTCCAAAAAAGCTTGTCGTGACGATATAATATTGGTGTCTACCCATACCTTTGTTTTCGTATGTCCTAATTTAGAGAAAAAATAGTATATTAAAACGTTTATTCAAAGATAACATAATGTGATTTATTTTAATTTTTATTTAAGAAAACAACCCACCTGCGTTCACCCATGTTTCATACGTATAAAATATTGATCGTCCTTCTTCACGGTATTTTTTTATCGATATTAAATACTCCGCCGCCAAGCAATAATTTCATCCCGTTCGAGCAAAAGAGATTTTCGGAAACGAGCAGCATATTTAAAATTAAGTTTTTTCAACAATTTATAAATTGTTCTCTTAAAATTAGGTAGCTATTCGTTCTCATTCACGGTTGCCAGAACCTTATTTATCGTCGGACTTTCATTACGGAAAAAGAAAACGTGGACGGACCTAAACGCAAATAATTGATGAAAATGTGAAAATATTAAGAGAAAACAAACAAATGGTAACATCGTAATGTTTTCTACACAATTTAACGGAATGCAAAAAGAAAATTAGACGTGGTAAAATATGTACCTAATAAAAAATCAACACAAATTCGAAAATTTATAAGTACCTTTCTCCGAATTACACATAGATCAACTCCATCTACAATGTTTTTCCGCTCTCTACTTAGTTTTGGGGACGCTAGTGTGTTACGTAGTTCCGTTAATTCTTTAAGAACGTTTCTTACACATGTGAAACTAACACCAACATTGTTATCAGCAAATTCTACAATATCTTTTAAAGCAATTTCTGGGTTTTGCTCCAACGTGTTAGGGACCAAACGAGCTTTTCCGTCGCCCAGTATCCGGATGGGTGGAAAAAGGCCTACAGCTTACTCAGAGAAGTAGTAGGAGTTCGCGAAAATCGCTTACGGGAGGAAATCTTCCCAGTTGTGTACAGGGTAAGTCAAAATTAGTAGGCGCCACCTTCCAAATAAAGATGATTGTAAGTCCTTTCGGAAGGCCGAAAGGCCAGCAGCTTACGGGAATTGGACTCAGCTTTATTGCGCCTCCCTCCTGTTTATAAAGCTTGCAAAATTCGTACACACACATATAGGGAATGCACAATAATAAAAGAGGGTAAATTTTAATACACATAATTAAATTATTGGAAATGACAAAAGTACAAAAGAATGACAGCAAATGGTGATTTTATAGTTACATATTACGAGTATTTAATTTGAACGTTCAAGACAAAAAAAAAAACTCGTCGCCGCTGACGTAGGTCATTTACATTTTCCAAACAACTACGTGGCCAGCGACGCTGGAGCTTACAGGAATAACAGTATATGTAAACAAAAAGTACCCTTTACACTTTGTAGTACACAAAAAAAGGACAGCCGGCGACTGAAGGTCGCTCCTTGTTACATAAAAAGGTTCAATCCCTTAAAATTTTGCAAGCTGACGAGAAAGAGTTCTTTCTTCACAGCACAAAAAAACTTATTTCTTTACCTTGGCTATGGAACAGCGAGAGGGAGACGGGCATAATGTCGAAGTATTTTCCAGATGCAGTCTGGGGGGGTATTTTCAGGTCCGGGAAAAAGGTAGAAGACTCCTTCAGAGAACTTTGGGACGAAATTTTCGTCCCAGCAACGAACGACGAATGGGCTCGATACTAATCCGCCAAAGGCGATCGGCAAATTCGCAAGGAATTGCCTTTCCAGGCATAAATAATTCCAGCGTGTTTTCTTAAAAATCCAACACTTGTCGATATTCTGTTCACTCCACGGTGATACAGCGATACGGGAATACACGCGATGGATACCCATCTAAAACATAAGCCGCCCCTGCCGTACTTAATTTCTTAACGGCCCCCGAAGATGGAATTTGTGGACCGGAGTCGCGAAGATGTTAAGGCTGACTGCCGAACTAAATGCAGCGCGACCTGATTTCCCCCAAAATATTGCAACATATTACGAAACAATTCTAGAACGAAATTGGCACGTGTGTTTTCCGAGGACTCGAAAGGCAATATTCTAGAAAGCTAGCGCTGTTAAACAAAGGAGTTCCTCGAAATATTTTCAGTCGCCGCTAACGAACATATCAAACGCTCGAAAATGGCCTTGCCATAAATTAAATATTTCAAAATAATGAAAATTGTAATCAACATAAAAATAGCAATTAAAATATAGTTTTTAATTCCTATGAAGCGGCAATTAGAGCACGACTCTAACCTCGACAGAGTGGCACAATTTCAAATGAACATAACACGTCGTATGCAGAGGTTCACAATTATCTGCTTCTCACTCAAGGATATATGATAACACTTCCGTTTTAGGGTATTGGCATCCATAGCAATTGTTTTAAAATCTGAACAAACGCGGTTACAACACAATAAAATACAGACACTGCACTTAGTAGTAGTAACAATCGCGTAAGCGCTCTGCGTAATTTACGAGTCTTGTGAGCAAGCATCACAGTATTATTAAATCACTCAACTTTCACTTGCAACCGACCAATCACACGCTTTCTCGTTACCACGTTATTTTCGATTAGCACGTGGATTTGTTTACCACACTGTCATGCTTATCTTTAATACACTTTACAACTAGGATACCAACATTTAAAGAGATTCTCGACGACCATAAAAATAACAATATTTGCTTTATTATTACACATATAGGTATGCAAATAACGCATAATCATTTATCACAATAAATTATTACAGTATTTAATAGATGATTGCAACAAAGCCAAGAGGATGCAGGCAAAACTAAGTATAACAATATAAAACGAACAAAAACAAAAAAAATGTAAAATAATAGTTATTTATTGTATAAGACGATAAAATTGTACTTTATCTTTGAGAGTGTTTTTTAGCGTCGAGACGTTAGTCGAGACGCTAATTACGCTCGAGAAGATAATGCGATTTTATCGTCGTGTGCAATACAACATTTTTTTCTATAGCAAGACTTCAAATTCAGGTGAAAAATAAAATTTCAAAGAAAATTGTAATTTTTGGCACAAAAATCGCAACTGTGTTGCTCCGTTACTACGGATATGAGTTACTCTGTCAACAAATGTCAAACAAATTTTATATTCTGGTTTTTGTGGAGTGTTCAGTATTTTTGCGTTTTGTGTACGAAGTGAATACGAAATGTACGGAAACGAATTAACACAAGAAGAAGAAAACCTGCCATCAGATATAGAAGATGCAGCGTTGCAAGCAGAAGAGTATATTTCATTAGGAGTCTGGAAATAAGGATTTTTCCGTGCGCGCGTGACAAATTCTCGTGTGAGGCGAAGCCGAACACGGGAAGTCATGCAAGCACGGAAAAATCCATTTTCGGGCGTGTAATGAACGATACTTTTTATTACACTTATCTGAAAACAACGCAAAAAAGGATAAAAAGTAAATTTAGAACATTTTATTTTCAAAGTAATCATAATACATCGTAATAGTACCAAACATGATTAACATTTCCATAGCAACGATATATTTATTATCGGCATTTAGCTCACGCAAAAAAAAAACGGAGATTTAACATTTCCATAGCAACGATATATTTATTACCGGCATTTAGCGCACGCAAAAAAAAACGGAGATCGGTAAAAATTTTACGTGCGCTGTTCTGAAAATGCCACCTTTACGTCTTTGTAAAAACAGATGAAAACAAGGTGTTTTCATATAAGTATAATAAAAAGTTTATTATTGCCCCAAAAATCTACTTTATCTACCCTTGCGGTTAAAGTGATACTTTATCTACTCAAAAGAGTTGCTATAACAACATTTTAACATTAGCTATAGAAAAAACTTGATAAAATCACAGCGAACTATAGTCTACATACTTTTGTAAAAGTTTAGTCACTTGACCATCCTTGCAGTCAACATGAATGGATGCACCGTTACAAATAAGTAACTTTACAATATCCATCTCGTTTTCTATCAAAGCTAGATGAAGAGGCGTAAAACCAAAGTAGGTCTGTTCATTAATGTCAGCCCCATTCAATATAAGCTCGATCACAATATCATCATAACCGTTCAAAGCCGCGCGGTGCAAAGCCGTTTCACCATCTTTATTTTGGTGGTTGACGATCGCACTATGCATGATAAGCAATTTTAGCGTGTTTAATTGACCAGCACGCGCAGCATAGAAAAGAGCTGCGGCACCTTCGATATCTTCTTTGTTGACCTCCATACCGTTTGCTAATAATTCAGTCACAATGTCAGAATAACCTCCGTAAGCGGCGTTGTGAAGCGGAATTTCATTGAAAGTGCTTTCGGCATTGGTATCGGCTCCATGCGCTATGAGTAGTTTCACGGTATCTAGTTGATTACCATATGTGGCATAAAACAGAGGCGTACAGCCGATATTATCCAGTTTCGCAACATCCGCACTATTAGACAGTAATTCGGCAACGATGTCGTTATGCCCAGCAAAAGCTGCACGATGCAGAACAGTTTCTCCAGTCGCATCTTGCACTGTGATATTGGCGCCAGCAGAAACCAGTAATTTCAGCATATCTTTTTTGTTACCCAACGCGGAATAGAAAATGGCCGTCCTCCCGTGGTAATCCCGCTTGTCAATGTCCAGAATGTTGGTCAGAATTTGAGAGACTATGTCACAGTAGCCACTGCGTGCAGCAAGATGCAAGGCCGTTTGGCCTTCTTTGTTCTCAACATTAACGTCTGCTCCTTTACGAATTAGTAATTTGGCAACCTTTGGTTTATGTTTCGACAGGGCTAAATGTAAAAAAGTGTCTCCATTAGTGTTCTGCAAATTGTATTTGGTGATTTTAGATGCAAGTTTTAAAATTACTTTTTCTTTCATTTTAGAATCTACGATGGCTAAATGTAAAGCCGCGTTTCCGTCGGCATTTTGTTGGTCTATATAAGGGTACTGTTCGTCCCCAATAAGATTGATTATAGCTTCTGCACTTCTGTGTATAACGGCATCGTATAGAACGGTGTTGTAATTAAAATCGTGCGTAGCAGAGCGCGTGTCTAGTGGAACCAAAGCGTTAAAAATTGCGTAACCATGATTTAACCTTACTTTTTCTATAATTTCAATCAATTCGTTGTTCTTTTCAATTTTAAGCGAAAAACACTGTGCCGCCAAGTATTCTAAAATGGTTTGATGTACTGTACCAAGCAGAAAGGAAAATGTTTGAATTTTATCTTCTATCCTCCTATTAATCTCGGGAAATAAAAGGTTTAATGCGTAAAATGACAATTGTACCATTGCCGGTACTTTAGACACAGCCAGACTTGTACAAATCCGGTTAACTATTTTATCGGCACTTTTCCTTATCAAGTAAATAAAATCAAAGTCTTCCTTAAAATTTGCTTCGTCACTGAACACTTCTGCTAATAATTTACATAGCAAAGGTGTTTCTAAAAATTCAACATTTTTAACCTTAAAATTTCTCCGTGCCATTTCCAAACATTTGTCAAGAAATCCCACCTCGAAATTTACATTTTCAATGCTAAAACATCTAAGAAGCAGATCTTTCTGGACACTTAAAGGCAGTGGCTGTAATGTAACACCAAAGGCTTCAAACTCCTCATCGAGAACACATCTTGTTTCAGGCTGTGCTGTTAACCACAGCAGTGACACATTCTGTAATGAATCTATTAAATTTATCACCTCATCTTTGTAAGAAACGATAATACTATCAAGCCCATCTAACAAGACAATTAAATCCTTTGTACGAACAAACTTTTGGAAAACTGCTTCAGATAATCTGTCACTGCAATTGTGTTGCTCGAAAACATAACCGTTGAAGTATTTCAAGTGTGTTAAACCATCCGTATGATGAGTTTTGCAAACACGGTTCTGCAGATATTCCCAGTGGTCGTGCAAGTTCAATTTTAACACCCACTTATCGGCAGGAACTTGCTGTGCAACATAATCTAAGAAAACTGTCTTACCCATGCCAGTCGACGCGCTTATAATGTTAAAGGGTTTGCAAAACAGTTTGTCTATATCAGTGTCCCACGTGCCTTCCAATTCCACCCTTAAATCTTTAATTTTATAAATCGATCCAAAAGAAATCTGCCATTCTAAATAATCTGTGTTGTGGATTTTTAAATAGTGAACCGTTTTCTTCATTAGCTTAAATGCTTGCATTTGTTCCCTGGAGATATCCCCTTGAGTAACGATTATCCTACATCTTGGATTAATATAATCGCGGTGGTGGAACTGTTCTAATCTGCGAATATTAATATTTTTTATAGGCAACATATCTAAACGGTTGTCAGAATTTTCCTGGATCAAAAATATCTCGTCTTTAATTTCATCCAGGGCTTTTACTTTAATAAACACTTGAGAAAAGCCCCTTTTGGCGAAGTATGAAGGCAGAGGTTGCAGTTTGTAGCCAATATCAAAGCGATTTAAGATGATTTTTATTACGTCGCAGCATGTAATAAACTCAAACATATTTTCATCCACAATGCTTTCCAAAAGAACTGAGCACCGACCTTGCAATGTTACGGATTGTTTCAGTATTTTCTGTTGATCTGCAGGTTCTAAATCAAGAAGCCAATTAAAAATTTTGATTGTGCTCACATCGGTCGACATATATTCCTGCTCACTGATTTTATTCAAAATTATGGTCTTTTGATGGTAATTGGACAATTCAGGAATTCGCAAAATGTTTTTATATTCACGTGCATGGGTAATTTCCAAAATAACCGGCAATTTTCCATTCATCCACAGAAAATCATAAATGTCCATCAATATTTTACCTCAAAATTCTGCATTTTCCTGGTTAAATAATTCCTCAATACTTAGGTAATCGCCCCACACACCGGCACAGCTTTTATACTGCTTTTTGATCTCACTTCCGATGTATTCGAACAAAAATTCTTCTATCAGCTCAGTAGAATTGACAATTGTAACCTTTATGTGGCTTACAATATCACTCCACAGATTCGTTTGTTCATTATTGTGGAAAGAAAATCTTTTCTCGTTTATATTTACTCTGTAAAACAGCAAAATAAATGCGGCAAGTTTACACCTAACATCTTCTTTGGTTAATATCTCATTCGACTTATCTTCCATCCAATCTGATATGTATTTTATGAACCTTTCAAGAATACTTTCAACATTCTGATGTGCTAATTCAAGACGTTCCAGAAGTGTTCTCAGTTCTGCGAAAATTTGCTCATTTATGTAATCAATTTTCTGATTGGCCAATAAATATAAACTTCTTCGTGAATCAACTACCAAAGGCAAGTTTCTTGGGGAAACTCTGTAAACACTACCTTCGACGTTTAAAAAAGCCACAGGATCGTTATAAGCCGTTTCTAACAAATTACAATCACTAACTTTCCTGTTGGTAAACAGAATACAGCAAATGCTGTTGTAATAACTTGAAAATTTATCATCCAAAGTACTGCATTCTTTCATGTTGGCAAAATAATTACCACTATCTAATGTTATAAGATCCGTTTCCAAAATGGGCTCACAATTATCTACCTTCTTTATGTTTATAAGGTATTTCAATCCATTAAGATGCACAATGATGTTTTCAGGATTTCCATAATTTTTTACAGGTGGTTTTTCAATACATATGTGGTCAACATTTTGGGTAATGCCACGCAAAAACCATAAAGCTATCAATTTGGATTCCTTACCGACCTGCAAATCAACACGGTTAAAAAATAATAAGCAAACCTTTTTGAGTTACTGATTAGTTAGATCATATTATGCAATATTGCTAAAATTCGTTTTATTACTAAATTAATAGCTAAATGTAGAAGTTTATTCCTAATATTATATACTGCACTGTGCAATTGTGATAGTTTTACTTACCCTTACAGACATTTCTTCTTTAGGTTGCATTGCTATACGAGTGTGGGTAATAATTAGTCATCAACAAATTTTATCTATACTTGAAATTTGAATTATTAGTATTAATTACTATTTCACAATTTATGCTTTAACTGTTTAGGTTAAATATTTGAATTTTCAATATAAACACTGTAACGTGTGATTTCTGACGCGTGGTGTATATCAGGAGTGTATTCCCATTACAGCGTTTTGGACGGCATACTTCGGTTTCGATTCAAAAATTTGTCCTCATATTGTGTTCTGCGCATCGATCGTGAATTTTCGTTTCTCGGACCGCAGTCAGTTGAATTAAGTTAGAACGCATTCAATTCTCAAGAAGTGCAGACTTGAATTTTTAATTAAGGTCGTTACGACTCAGAAGATTATTCCAATTTGTGAATTTTCAAGTGATTAGGGGAAACTTAAACACGGTAGTGTGATAGTAAGATTTTCCCAGGGAGTAATCCTAATTTAGGGCACTCTCGGAAAGTTTTTTTCTTCTGCCAATTTAACATCGTATGGCATTAAACAGCAGCCGGAAGAGTAGAAAAATCCGGAATCTGATCGTATTTATAACGACGTGGGAAATTCCGAGATTCCAGGCTGTAAATTCCAGTGCAGGAACCATCGGCGTTGCATGAGTAGCAGATGGGCGTACAGCGAGTCCATCGTGTAAGAAAACCTACGTTCAAGGTCTGTTAGTCAACTTTTTACCTTACCTGCGTTGGGTTGATAAGTCCACGGAATTTCGAGAACTATCAAAAGACGAATAACTGCAACTCGTTAAATTGCGTAGTCATATTTATATTGAAATATAATAATACTCGACAAAATTTTTGGATTTAGTTAAATATTTTATTTGGAAAAGTTCTTGTTCATATTCAAATCACCTTTTGTACACTGAGAACTTGTTAAATGGTCTACAGATTACGAGATTAAAAATTTCTGATTTAAAGTTCAAACGAAAGGGGGAATTTTGCGTAAATTTATAATTATCCGTGCGCATACACCATTTATTTTGGGTAATTAATCTAGTTTTGCGTATACGAGGCCTCGTGATATCGTCGATTCTAGACGTGAATTCGGTGGTTTGTTTAACATTTTAGAAGTGGATTAACGCTTCTAGTTTAAAACTGATCTACGTATTATTGTTTTCCCTAGAAATTTTGGGTTCAGTTCTATATATAAAAATTAAATCAGAGAGAGAGTAACGTACTGTGGTCCGTTCATTTTATTTATTCATGAATGTGAATTTATGTACGTATATATAACTTGGGGTTGTGATCCTGATTTTTTTGTTTATGCTTCATATATATATATACTTTTGTATTGATAAGTTTAATATTACCAAGCAAGGTAAGTTCGCATCCAGGAAGGTTCCTGTTTACCCAAAGTTATCTTCGAGGAGGAAAGGTTTTTTTTTAAACAGTGGGCGCCTAGGCTTACATCGAACCACCCTTTTTCGACTGTAGCTAGTCGAACCCTTGTCCTTGATACCTGGACTTTGCTTAGAAATTGATACTTCGATTTTGTGTGCATAAAACTATTTTTGTTGTCGCCGTCGATTAACTAGGCGTCACAACACTTAACTAAACGGTAACAACACATCTGTATCGCCTATATCTATAAAACATTACATTCTCTTTAAGCAACAATATTCAATGAAAACAATAATAATAATTTAGTAAGGTTAGGAATATAACTGACATAAAGAGAGACTCCAGGCAGTAGTTGCACCTACAAAGTGATTTTTTAAAAAGTCAATTGCAGCAAGCCTAGAATAAAAGCTATTCCGTCTGCAGTCAGCTGTAATGAGCTTTGAATGACATTTACCTGTATGTCAAACTGTGTGACAGTTCAGGTAGTTAAAAATTTTGGCCCAACAAA
>JABXWE010022052.1:0-33571 GCA_014611495.1 Limonius californicus | reverse complement strand
CCAGGGAGCGTTCAAGGTCTCGCGGATGAAAACAAAGCTTGCGATTTTACACAAAGAAACTATTAATCACATCTAGAGCTTCGAAAGACAAAACAAAATACCGAAATTAGTAACCCAAAATAAGAATTTAATTAAAATGACGATACTAATTCTAACGAAGCGGCAAACGAATCACGGAACTACCAAAGTGTGCGGCAAATTTAAAAATCACATAACAGGTGGTTGGGAAGTGTGAAGCTATCAAACAGGCATCTCTGATAGGTATTTTGGGTTGCCTATTATTTCTTTGTATAACTACAATACTGTACAAAATTTCATAAAAATGACGTCATGTATGTGTACGACGTGCGTTGTCTGTGCAAATCTAAGAAAGTTAAGATCATTTATACAGGAACCTTATTCAAACTGCCATGGAAAAACATATAAGTTTTATGCTTGCCAACTGGTCGGTACTTTCTTCACTGACCAATGCTCGGTTGAGACGGGATACATTTATATGTATTTGGTATTAATTAAACTTGGCCCACCTTCATTTTGAAATTATATTTCAAGATAACACAAAAAGGAATTTGGTGAACTTAACAAAGGTTTTTAAGCCATCAATTGACCGAAAATTGGAAACAAAACTTTTAGAGATAAATAATAACACTGCAATTTTTAAAACAATAATTGACCAAACGTTTATTTTATGGCAATAATATTTGTTTCTCTAGAATATTTTTAATAAAAAAAATGTATAAGCAATAATAGCTGAATATCCACATAAATCTTTCAAATAGGATTCCCATTTTGAAATGGTCAACCAACGTTACATTTCACTTGTTATATATTTCAGTCTGTTTCAATACATTATGAAAACTGCATAGTAACAATTCCTAAACTATTCTTCTAAAGCTATCGTATTTTTTTTAATCCGTAAAGTTTCTTTTTTTACTCGTGTAACATAATTACAGAAACCACCCTCCAAGGTGTTTTGGTACTTACATATTATGTTAGGTATTTAAAATTCAGTGTTGATCATACTATACATACCTAGTTAAATTTCATGCAGATCATTTGGACTCCCAGGGATTTATATATGAATGCAATTTGTTATAATAGATTATACTATGATATCTGTAAAAAATCTACCAATTTATTAAGAGAAGATAAAGCTAATTTTTAAATAGCAAAATCGTTCCTTTTTAAACTTTTAATTTTAAAACCAGCAAAAAAGTTAAAGTAAGTCAGCATCTTCCAAATAAGATTCCCTTTTTAAGTAGGCAACCAACATAACAATAATATGTAAAAAAAAAAAATAGGACGCATATTTTTATTTTGAATGTTTTCTGAAAATTTTCAGGCGATATATTTTACTAGCAATAAGTGTTTACTTTTGTATTAGTATTAACAAATAAATAAAATAATAATTACATTTAACACATTATTTTTGTGAACGTAACCATAGGTAATTATTTATTAATAACAGACCCCTTCGGAGTCATTTTTTTAATTGTCAAAAATCACTTAATGTCAGAATAATAAAAATATATAGAAAGTTGTTTCTTAAACAAGGAAGATTGGATTACTGTCCAAATAACCAAAACTAGTACAAAAATATAACTTGTATAAGATAATATCCTATATTATGTTGTCTACATTTGAATATGATATTTTAAAACATACTGTATAATAGAGGTGACTAATCGGTCATAAACACCGACATACATAAAGAGGAAGAATCTAAAGTATAAAACCGATTTTGACTGTTTGAAAAGCGCATTTATACAGGATGATCAAGAAAATACGATATAAAATTGACTATACAAATAAACGTGCGACTTAGCTTGATTCACATAATTTATTGTATGCTAGTGATCTGAAACAAATTTTTGGTCCTTTTGTCGCATCTTACACAGCAATTTTCTTACAAAAAACACACAGAAGTGCATGAAAATATTCTAATTTCGATATCTGGTCACTAGGCGACAAATATATAATATTTTATGAATGAAGTGAAGACACGAGTCTTGTTTTCAATAATCTCCCTTTATCTTAAATGTGGATTAAGATGGTGAAAAACAAAACAAAAATAAGAAAAGAAGAGTCATGGTTCAATGGTCGATACTAGCCTACTAGTTAGCATTCATTTAGTCGATCAGAAGGAAAAACATTTAAGGCTCCGTTGGCTCCACATAGTGTTTACATACACATATGATACAAAAAGTTAGTATGTAGGAGCCTAATGTGTCTATCTAAATGGTTCTGTTGCCTCTTATAGTATACAAAGATAATGTTATATTAATTATTGTGATGTTCTTTTACACCACCATCACAAATGATTTATTTTAGAACATGAACGTGATTCCTGTACCAAAAGACCAACATGGAACTTTTCATACTAACGACTCCTATATAGTCTACGCAGCGTCCCAGTATGGTTTACCTTCAGGAACCGACGCAGTTGTAAGTTTTCATTTACTACCGCCTAGGAAAAACAATTCTAATATTCTTAGTGACTGAAACGTAAACGCCTTCTATTCTTTAGAGCAGGGAAATTCGCAGTGGTTCCCTAGAATACCACATCCACTTCTGGTTGGGTTCCGCAGCAACTCCTGATAAATCTGGCGTGGCCGCTTACAAAACTGTGGAACTTGATGGCCACCTTGGTGGAATTGCTACCCAACACAGGGAAACCCAAGGAAACGAAAGCGCAAGGTTCAAAAGTTATTTCAAGAATGGTATTAGGTATAATCTTTTATCAGTAACCAGCAATGGATACCCTAAATATGAAACTTCTTGCAGGATACTGAAAGGCGGCACCAATTCGGGATTCAAAAGTGCCGTACAACTCTTTGAAACCAAATTGTATAAAGTGAAAGGTCGCAGAACTCCCATAATAATCCAAGAAGAAAGCGTGTCTTGGAACTTTTTCAATAGCGGGGACGTATTTTTAATTTTAACGCCAAACGTCCTTTTTGTGTGGATTGGACGGGCAGCAAATGGAGTTGAAAAACTTCATGCAGCAAAGGTAACCACTTAAATCACAACGAAATTAATTAACAAATCATGTATGTACCTTAAAGGCAGCTTTGCTTTTAAAAAGCGAAAACGACATCCCAAATATCACCTTCGTGGATGATGGCTATGAGAAAACCCTTAGCGATGAAGATAAGCAGGAGTTTAACAAATACCTGCCCTTAGAAAAGCGAGCGGTTTATCCACCGGATCATGCAGGAGATGATACTGAACAAGAAAAGCAAATCAGGACAAATTTGAGACTTTACCGCTGCTCAGATAATTCTGGAAAGTATCGAGTAGCTGAAGTTAAATCAGGACCAATCAACCAAACTGATTTGAATTCGGAGGTAAGGTTTTGATGTTGTAAAGAATGAACCATATCTAATATTTGTATTATTTTTCAGGACGTTTATATCTTAGACAATGGTCCAAGTGGAATATGGGTATGGGTGGGCAAGAAGGCCAGCGACAAGGAAAGGACAGAAGCTTTAAGAAATGCTCGAGGGTTTGTGAAGAAAAAGAACTATGCCAACAACACGAGAGTAACACGAGTCGTAGACGGTGGAGAACCCATGGAATTCCGAATGTTGTTCTTAAGTTGGAAGGACAAAGATGAAGTTAAAGGCTTTGGGAAAACACATCCCGGTAAGGAAAATTCTGTCCAGAAATCTCTGTCAAACTTATTAACTTTGTTTTTAACTACTAAAGTAGGTAAAGTAGCAGTGGCTAAATTTGATGCAACAACCATGCACGAAAGACCGGCATTTGCAGCGGAATCTCAGTTGGTGGATGATGGATCAGGTGATGTCAAAATCTGGAAGATCACCAAAACTACCGCAGTGGAGGTATTAAACAACCGGCATGGTACTTTCTTTGCTGGAGACTGTTATTTAATTTTGTACACTTATGAAACTCCTGCCCAAAAGAGCATCATCTATTACTGGCTGGTCAGTAAAACTCATCCATTTTATAACCAGATTAATTACAGAAAATTTAATAGGGCTCACAAACAACACCTGAAGAGGTAACTCTGACTTTCCATAGAGTAATAGAAATGAACCAAGAAATAGGCGGGGCGGCTGTGCAAGTTAGGGTTGTTCAAGGTCATGAACCACCGCATTTCTTGCAGTTGTTCAAAGGAAAAATGGTTATATTTAGAGGAAAGGCATCTGAATATGAAGGTATTATAACAAACTGTTTTTTACAGCTCTGGAATCCCCACATCACTTTACAAAATAGTCTGGTAGCATACTGGGGATTCTCCTAAAATGACCTATTTAGCTAGTTCATAAAAATAAATTTGTTTATAATTTTAGCCGAACATGGAAGAAACTCCAAAGGACCTTCACACTATCTCTTGCAAGTCTTTGGGTCAAGTACTTACACAGGCAAAGCCCTTCACGTTCATTGCAAGGCATCCTCTTTAAACTCCAACTACTGCTATGTCCTCAAGAAACACAAGCACTGCTACATTTGGTGTGGAAGTTACTCAACAGGTGACCAACGGGAAATGGCTAAAGGCTTTGTTGGCAAGGATTTCGACATTTTAATGGAAGGTATGGCAAATAAGAACATACATTTTCGAAAAATAAAGAATTTTTGCAGGAAAGGAAACGCCCGAATTCTGGGAAGATTTAGGAGGCCAGATAGCATATACTACTACAAAAAATACAGACGAGAATGGGTATCATAGAGTGGCTCGTTTGTTCCAATGCTCTACAGCTAGTGGAGATTTTAAAGGTAAATTGTATCATAGTTAAATTCAGTGAGAGAACGATAAGAAAGCAACCGTTGAAGTTACCTATTTGCTTTTTTCTTCTTCTTGGTCTTCCTCGCCCTCGCTCTTGTCGTCTTCGTCCTTCTCGTTCCCCTTGTAGAGCATCGAATCATTCACAAAACCATGTAGTTGTTTTTGTAATAACATTCTTCTGTGATTCTTCTAGTGTTTCTAAACAGTTAACATATTTTGAATTATTTAGAAAACTAAACAAATCAAGGTTTAACGATGTTAAGTCTGGTGATTATGGTGGCCGCACTTTTCTATTATTATAGTATAGTTCTCAGGGACATTCGAATGTTGAACTTGTCGTGTGAGCTGTTGCGCCAACTTACTGCAAGTGTCTCTGATTTAGTTTACTTTATTGTTGTGACGTTGTTCTAAGCATGTTTATATATTTTTTAAATTTAACTCAGTCCTTCGACACTCTTCATACAAACTCCAACGTCCCTGCATGCATGACGTTATTAAAAATCAGTGATCATGGTAGACTTATATGACATCCATTGCAGCACTGATTGTTTCATTGCAAAAACTAAAATTATCCTTGATATCTGTGATGTAACCACCTAAAATCCAACTTTGAAAAGTGTACAATGTTTCTGTAGACCATACCCGTGATTTTCTGAATTTACATAAAATGTTAAACGATACCGCGCGGCATCCATAGCAAAAGTGGAATCTGAGAAGTATTTCATTGAGCCACTGGCAATATCGAAAACATTTATCAAAACGGTTATAATACCTGAACAGAAATTTCAATTGGATGTAATTATAATTTTTTATTACTTTGTGGTATGATCTATACGTCCTAAAAACCATTTGCAAATTAATATATTCCAAAAAACCATTAAATTAAATAACTAACCACTTTCAGCTGACAACTGACGCAATAGTTTAACTGGATTTGCCTCCAATCGACCTCTTACATCTTCTAAAACCTCTTCCCTCAAAACAGGAAGTTTTTGGGGGAATTGCCCTTATATATATTTGCAATATTGATAAAAAATTAACAAGTCGTATTTCCCTTTGGTGCATTACTATGGAAGTAACTTTCCAACAGAAACTTATCTTCAATTAGCAAAAACATCATGCTTGTGTCTAAAATGCATCAATCGGTTAATATTCCTACAGAGGTATTAAATTTAACATGTCAAAACTTAACTGCTACAATGCCTTCTTGAACTCTTCGAAAAGTACTATTTTTTAAGAGTTATTTAAATATAACTGGAACAATCTTGAGCTTTGTTGAAATATCAAGCTGACAATGAGATTGTGTAAAATGTATGTCAAATACCACTATTATTATAAACCAGCACGTACACTCTTATTAGACCACTATGTACACTTGTTATATTTTGTTTTCAGTTGAAGAAATAATGAATTACAACCAGAGCGACTTGATTCCTGAAGACGTAATGTTACTGGATGCCCATAATACAATTTTCATTTGGATAGGAAATTTAAGCACTAAAGAAGAGAGAAAACTAGCTATAGAAACCGCTAAGAGCTATTTAAGAAATGGTATTAGTTGATTAAAGACTCAATTAATAATATTTTTACGGGAATTTGACGAAAAATTATTTGTTAACAGATCCTGCTGGGCGCAATGTTAACACTCCCATTACTGAAATCAAACAAGGATACGAGCCTCCCAATTTTACTGGATTTTTTACAACATGGAGCAACTCATTTTGGGCGGTAAGGAGTTAACATTTCAATAAACTGTAGATCATAAGAGAGTTAAACAGAAAAACATCTTGTAAACAAGTGTCCCACTTAATTAAATATACATATAATTTATTACGTAATAATTTCATTTATTTATGTTATCATACATTTGACATTCAACTGCTTTATATGGCACATCTGTAGGTGTACTAAATAATACTATAATACTAATAAGCATAAAATATTCAACAAGATTACATTTAATCATTTACACCTACACTGTGTTTTTTTATAGGTTCACAAGCCATTTGAAGAATTTCGCAATGAAATAGAAGGTATTAACGTCTCGATAAATATAAAGGATAGAATTGGCTACACTGAAGACAATGGTTTTGATCAATATATTAAATATCCGATTAACATACTTACAGCTGCCAGCGATAAACTCCCAAACAAAGTAGATCCCCTTCGAAAAGAGGTAATAAATCAAACAAATTGCAAAAGAAGGAGCACGTTTAATTAGTTTATGGCTGATTTACATCAATTTTTTACAGCTGCATCTCACCCATGATGACTTTGTATCACTCTTCAATATGAACTATGTAGAATTTGAAACACTGCCCAAGTGGAAGCAACAAGAAATGAAGAAGAAGGTTGGATTGTTTTAAGTATTTTGTATTGAAATTTAGATTAAGGTGAAATATTTATTACTACTCAGTAAAAGTTTATAATATATTGTTGTATATATTTTTATATCATTCAATAAAAATTGTAAAATCTGATCTGTTTTCTTTTACTGAGTGTTTCTAAATCAGTGAATTTATGCAGTTGACAGATTGTCTATGAACTAAATGTACCTGAAGAATTAACGAGTGATTGAAAAGTATTAGAAACGCCACATGAAAAGCCTAAACTAATCGCACGCAGTGGCGTACTTAACAGAAATTCGTTCTTTTCAGTATTTCACATAACAAGATCTGGTTTCACTTATGATTAAAAATTGTTTAGTTAAACATATAACTTAAGTAATGTGTTCTGAATTAACAGTAACTGTAATACATCACGACCAATGCAAAATGCAACTTGGAAAGACATTTTTTCTTGGGCAATTTTGTACTGGTGTGTTCTTTCAAAGGATAGTTATTGATAAGACTTGCACATTAAGCAGCTTACATTTAGTCCAAATAAAATAACAAAACAGATCTAAAATTGTACATAGAAAACTTTGACAAGCTGCTAATACAATGACATTTCACTGAACTATCAAATCTTTAAATTGTCCAAACAGCTTAAATTTAATCACTTGGGACCTTTATTTGTCTACTCTTGGATACTGGCCTTTCCCAGTTTCTTCCATTCGCGTCTATTCTGGGCCTTTTGATGACAACTGTTACCGGCTATCTATCTGTTATCATCCACCCAGTGTAGTTGTGGTCTGCCTCTGCTTCGCTCTGTGTCTCTTAGACATTGTGCGGTTTTTGTCGTCCAGCATTCATCTGTTTGTTCTACAGCATGTACCGCCCATTATCTTTTCATTTCGGCTAGTCTATCAATTATATCCAACAGCGCTAATGTTAGTATTCTCAAAGATCTTGTAAAAAATAATTACATAAAGGATAATGTCAGACCTAAAAAAAATAAATAAACAGTATGCGTTTTAGGAAAATGTTAATACCCACTCAGCAGTACTAGATCTGACAAGTCGAGAACGAAATAGAAAACAGAAGATATACAATCCTAGTATTTCTAAACCTGAAAAAAGCTTTCGACTTAATGTCAAAAGAAATTTTAGTGGAAAAGTTCGACTGAATAGGATTCAAAGGTAAGCAACTTGAATTAATTAAATCATACTTAAGCAATAGACCACAAGTTACAAAAGTAGATAGAACATAGTCAAATAAGATTTTCGAAATATGGGGTGCCACAGGGAAGTGTACTGAGACCCCTTCTTTACTTAATAAATATAGACATACGGGATATAAAGATAAATGGAAAAATTTATTTATTTGCAGATGACACATGTTTACTTTACAATGGGAAAACTATGAATGAGAGACAGGAAAAAATTACCCAAGATAGTGTGACACTAGAGGAGTGGTTTAAGTAGAATCTACTGACAATTAACACAAAAAAAAACAAAATAGATCATAATAACCAATAAAAACAAAGGGTAGGCACACAAAACTGAACATAAAATTAAATAATACGGAAATTGAAATAACTGATAAATACAAGTATTTGGGACTGTGGATAGATAAGCATTTAACTTGGAACATCTAGTAAACAAATTGTGTAAAAAAACTAAATCCACTAATACGTGCACTGAGAACGGTAGCAAAGTACCTTGCCTTAAACACCCTGAAAAGCATTTATTATTCATTCATAGTATCAAATATCGGTTATCTACTGAGAATATGGAGTAATACTACAGAAAGGAATAATACAAGAATCCAAATAATACAGAGTAAAGCATTAAAAACACTGAACAAAAACACTAGAACACCGACAACAACAGTACATCAGGAAGAGATGCTTGTAAGGACAAGGCAGGAATACGCACTAATAACTACAATACATGCTATAGTAAATAAAACCAAGAAATCAAAATATTAAAATAAACACGAACCAACAAATACATAAACACCAAACCAAAAACAGGAAAAAACTCCATCTCTAAAGTCAAAGGACTAACACAGGGAAGAAAAGAATAACTTATATAGAAATCAATATGTACAATAACATACCAGATACACCAAAATAAATCAAACTGGAAAATAAATTCAAAAAAGAGCTAAAAAAATTCTTGTTAAGAAATCAGCATATGTTTACTATAATAAATAGAATAAAGCATATGAATCAAAGTAGTAGTAGTTTAAATTTAGGACAAATAAACACAGTTTTATTTTAGTTTTATGGAATAACACTTAAGTTAGGTCAGTGGCGTAGCCAGAGTTGGCCCTTGGGGAGGAATATACAATAATAAAAGAAAACCCGCGAGTTTAGTTCTTAACGTATACCTATAGTAACTATTTATTTACGTTTTTTTTTATAGATTGTATGGAAAAAAAAGTGCAAATATTAAAGAATACTTAATAAAAACAATATTTTTAGATGGTGGTTTTTTGGTCAGTTCGTTAAATATTTCATCTACTTCACAACTAGTGTTTCCAGGTATATCGTCAACATTGCTAAACCGTTAAGTCGATTCTAAAACGGAGAAATCAAACAATATGATTAGATGTGTTTTGATACATTTTAATGTCGAGAACGTTCGTTCTGGTGTGGCTGTTAAAACTGGAAGTATGCAGAACATTTTTAGCAGTCTGTGAATGTTTGGAAATGCAATTTTACTGCACATATCTACTAGTTCTATGGTTCGTTGTTCTTTAACTAGAAGCCTACTTAACCTTTCGAATCAGAGTTTTAGTTCACCAAATATGCAGCTTTTGGAAACTTCTGGGAGAAAATGGGTTATCAATTCTTCAAACGAATCCGTTGATGGTTTATGTTATACTTATGCCAGTATTTATTTTTGTAGAAAATACAGGTCCATGTATTTTTTTATATTTTGTTACAAAACATGTGGGGGAGTTTATATTGCAAGGTTTTAAAAGGAAAGAATATGGCCAAACTTGAGAAATTTGGATTTCGACAAGGAATAATAAATAATGTAAATTGCTTAATCCTAAAACATTCTAAAATTTCTAATTTTGTCTGCTTATGCATTTTCATAGTGGAAGCTATTTTTTAAGTTTTTAGCCCTTGGGGGGGATATGGGGGATATATCCCCCCCCCACTCTACGCCACTGAGTTAGGTATAAAAAAGATCCCTTGGAGGGCCATTTAGGGTCGATCCACACTATAGTGCCGCTCTCGATACGCTCTCGGTTCGATACAATATTCTTACAGAAGAAACAAATGAGTTTATTCACACTATCGCTGTCGCTACGATGTCGATACCATACCGCTCCAATACCGATACACCGCAAAGAATATTTTATCGGAGCGAGATCGAACTTGTCAGGACTTGTAGCGACAGTGTGAATACGTCTTCGATCTCAGTCCACTCCGTTTAGTGCTCGATTTGATGCAAACCACCAATTATTTTAGCAAGTATCATTTCAAATGTACCAGAATCCATTCTCAAATACTTTATGAATTTTTCTTCATCGTCAATTAAATGGCGATAGAACGTGCAATATTCTGCTTCACTTTTTCGTGCTTGTAAACGTGGATGTACCCACATTCGTCTTCTTCTTTTTCTCTGTGTTTTGATGCTTCTTGACCCATCATCTAAAAGAATAGCTATCAAAGCTAATTCTTCAGTAGAAAAGTTAAAAAATTAGATTTTCATTATTTGCATCGAACTTGTAACATTGATGATTGATGAGAAACGACTGAAGCGAGACCGGAGCCTGAACGGCAATGTGAATATGAGGAGATTGTATCGAATCGCGACCGTATCGAGAGCGGCACTATAGTGTGGATCGACCCTAAGCGTTGACTGCTATAACAGCGACTGTTTGGTGGGCGTGGTTACACTGTCAGGTGATTATTGTACTGCAGTGGCGGCTCGTGAGTTAAGAAAGAGGGTGGGCACAAGAAAAAACTTACCTATTTTTTGTACATAAAATCCATTCTCCTATTTTTCATGCTGGAAAAGACGTCTATGACTTTGTTGTCAAAATCCGGGATAGACTGGACGAACTTCTTTTCTATTGATAGGACCGCCAATGCGTTCAGTCGATCTTCTGACATTGTGCTTCTCAGAAAAGTTTTAATGTGTTTGAGGGTGGAAAAACATCGTTCACATTCTACTGGCGACATGGGCGTTGTACAAATAATATCCAACAGTTTGTATGTTTCCGTCAAAACCTTTTTTAGGTTGTTGTCTGCTATGAACACTAAAAGTGGCAAAATACCACCTACGTCACACATGTCATCGCGCTCATAAATTGCTGAAAGTTCACTTTTCAATGTTACACTGTCCAACATAGGATAAGATTTCACAGTTTCATCAAAATATTTTTGTGGAAATGCATGCCTATACCAAAGACCAAAAGCGTTCAAAAATTTGTCCATTAAACACGTAGAAGTGTCTGTAGTTTCATCGACCTCCAAAGCAATGAAATTTGCAGATTTAATTTCTTTTAATATTTCCTGCTTGTAAATTTGCAAGATTGCATCTAGCAATTCGTTCTGAATAGTTTTTGAGACGCCTTTAAACACTTGTGAACCTTTCATATGTATTGCAAGCACAGCGTCTAATTCGGCAGCAAAGTTGATTAACTCTAAATAAATTCCTGGATTGTCTGACGTTAATGTTTAATCGTGACCTCGCAACGCCAGTTCAAAGGCGCCGCAAAATTTAATACACATAATTAACCGGCGCAAAATATGACAATTTTTTTCCACGTCTTCGTTGTACTTAATTTTATGTAGCAAATAAGCACCCTCTAGTTGTTCACGGATGTCCACTTTGCCTAAAACACTAAAATCCATGCATCCATCCATCATGTGAGAAACGGAAGATTTGTGTTTCTTTGCCCTCTCTGCAATGTGTTTTAAATCAATCATCCCTTGTTTATTCCACGCACTAACCTCTTTCTTAAAAATTAAGCACATAAAACAAAACAGTTTATTTGTTATTCAACATCCGCACATCCAATCGTATTTTTCATAGATATTCTTGTTGAATTTTCTATTGTACGTTCGGGTTTCACTTGTCGAACTGTAGTTTATCTGAAGATCAGGAATAGGCCTTCCTTTCGTCTTAATTAAAAGTTTTTCTTCAAATGATAGCGGGTTTTTTTAAAGATTTTGCACGCAATTAACTTCCATCATTGAAAAAACGTCACGTTCGTCTTTGAATTCACACACGCGATTGCGCGAAAACAAAACACTACGGTCGAAAGTCAAACGTTGACTTTAAATGGGGAACGCTTCGCTCGGTGCCCCATTGGCCTGGTATATCGCGTATAGCGAAGATAACCGATAGCCAACCGAATCACCTCTGAATGGGGAACAAATCAGAGCGTTCCCCGGAAAATAGTTTTGAGGCTGTTAGCCGCGCTTGTGGTGCGGAAGGAAAATTTGATACCATCGTTAAAATAATGAAATTAAAATAATGCACTGAATTACATGCGAATTTCTTTCTGTGTTTATCTTGGTGGTTGGGTGGGCACGTGCCCTTTAGTACAAGCCGCCATTGTTGTACTGAAACACTCTACTGTTATCGCATCCACTGGTATAACTAGAAATATTTCTACTTTTCGTATAACAGTAGCCTCGCAGTGAAATTACAAAATGGAGAAATCTACGAAACGCATTGCGTTCTCCGATGAAAAAATATTGCAACTTATTGAATTATATCAAGAAAGGGAATGTTTGTGGAACATAAAGTCTCCACAATACAAAAACAATGTAAAACGAAAGGCTGCACTCACATATATATCGGAGAAAATGGAATTATATGAAGAAATTGTTAAAAAAAAAAAGTAATTCTCTACGATCAACCTATTTATTAGAAAAAAGAAAATGTTTGACAGCCGTCGTACAGGAACAGGCACAGATGACCTGTACGTACCAACAGTGCCAGGGTTTGTGAAATGATATTTTTAAATGACGTGATAATTCCTCAGAAAACTACGTCTAATTTGGATTCCCAAATAACACAAGTAAGTGCTATTTGATAATATTTATTTTTTTACATAAATATACAAATCATAAAGTTTTAAGAACTATATTTTATTCCATTGAAAATCGGTATCTCCTTCGTTAACAAAATATTCTACAAATTCTTCCCTGGTCCGCCTTGCAAGGTTAGACGAAAAATTCCCTCCCTCATGAGTAATGTTTGGTAGTATATCATAAAGGGTATCGTTTGCTGGATGTATAGGTACAGTTTCTGATGGGCGCAGAAAATTGTGCAGGACACAACAGATTATTATAGATTCCGTGGTTTCTAGATTTGTGTTCATTGGTCGTGCAAATATGCGAAATCTGCTGCACAGAATGCCAAATGCATAACCTGTAATTAAAAATATTTTGCTTTACAGACAAATTTTTTGCACGTGGATAGGGTTTCATTAAATTATGGTTTAGTGCAAAAGCATCATCACCAATAATGCAATATGGAATATTTTTGTTTCTTCCAGGTAAAGGTGTAGGTCCTTGAATTTTTAATGAATTATCAACGTTAATAGCTTTATAGAGTGAACTATTTTTATATACTCCGCCATCAGAAATTCTACCATTACAGCCACAATCGATATAAATAAACTTATAGTTTGCATCTACAAGAGCTAAAAGGGCAATGCTGTGAAAGCCTTTATAATTGTAATAATAGGAGCCTTCATTTGGGGGTGCTTGAATACTAATATGTTTGCCATCTAATGCTCCAATAGCATGCGGAAAATTCCACTTTTCTTCGAAATCAGCTGAAATTTTCAGCCATTCATCTTCAGTACATGGGACCTAAAAAAAAATAAAATTAACTCATAGTTTCAACATATTTCTATTTTAGGAAGGCGAAGTTGAAGATGAGGTTTCTCAACAACAGTCTTTAGAAGACACTGCTGTAAGCCCATCGCCAGAGACTGATTACAACACAACTTTACTATCTCATGCTAACAAGGCTCAGGAAAAGAGAACACCAACTCAGACAGAAAAAAGCTTGCCACAGGTAAAAAAGAAGAAAATTAGAACATCAACAGATACATCTATAGATACTGCTATAAATAAACTGTGCAGTTTATCAAATCTAGATATTTTTGATAACTTTGGGAATTTAATTGCATCACAGTTAAGAAGTATTCCCATGGATGATGCTTTACAATTGCAAAGGCATATTAGTGAAATGGTAAACAGAAGACTACTGGCAATATATAGAGCAAAATCGACTTCTTCCTCTCAAGCCTCTCATTCTCAAACTTTGTCTCGTCGTTCTTCCATTTATACAATTCAAGATTTACAACCAACAAACTATGAAACCTCTCGGCGTTCTTCTTCTTCATGTACAAATCAGAATATACAATCACCAAATAATTTTACACCTTAGGTTACATATACTGCCGAAAATTCACTAAATGAAGAACAAGATAATACAGACTTCCATTCGCAATTGGAAAGGCTCCAAACTGGAGATATTTAAAAAAAAGCATTTCAAAACATAGTTAATTAATTTTAAAATTAGTAAATAATGTATTTTTAATAAACTTTTAATAATAATAAGTATTCCATTTTTGTACATTTACCTTCAAATATACATCCTTTAAAATAGTCACAATAGCATTAGGTACATACTTCTGGAACAAAATTTCCTATTGTGATTCGTGATATTCTGCTAAGAAATTCAAGGGACTTGAATGAACTTCCACTAGCCAAATATCGTAAAGTAACAGCAAGGCGAACTTTTGAATCTATAGAATTTCTCATATGAGTTTCTATTTGGTAATCAAATGTTCAATCTGAAAAGTGTTCAAGTCATAATATGATTGTCTGTATGATTTGTAAAAATGATTGTATATGTACCTTTTCATGAAGTTCTAAGAATTTTGTATATGGGAGAGTAAAATTTTGGAATTCCCCGTCTATTGTTAATAATTCTGTCAATAGATTGTTTTCTAGGTCAAAACGTCGTCTATTCAATAAAGGTGTTTTTACCCAATACCTTTTTTTGCTATATATTGTCGTCTACTCGCCAACAACTTTTTTTTAACTAGTAGGCACAAAACAGCACCATGTATTAATTCTTTTTTATTTGGCGCCATCTTCCAAATATTACTTTTATAACTATTTGCATGGTACAGTGAATCAGGACATAACAGTAAAACTATAGCAGTAGACGTAACCCCCACCAAACAGTTCAATTGTTATAGCAGTCAACTGTTATGTGAAACTGCCGCTTTAAGTCAAAGGGCTCGTTTGTCAATCCTTAGCAGTTTTTATCGGTCTCGTTCCCATAATTTTTAACCGGCCTTAGAGTGGGTTGACGAAGGGGATAGCATTGTCGATGAAGCAGAGAAAATCAGTTGTTTTCACTCGGCTGGCAAAATTTAATTATATGTACTTGAAATACTGAATCTATTAAGAGACAGTGCGATTAGTACAATTATCTTGCACTTTGATAGTTTGTAGAATAAAGTTTGTTGTAAGTATATTAGCATTTATTTCATAACTATTATTCATGTTGGCACATTAATACAAATCGCGTTTTAAGCAACAGAGCATACAAAATAGTATACAAAGTGTTTTCTCTAACCTTCCGACATACACTTAATTAAACAAAATTGGATGTGTATTTACAATTATTTAATTAACAAAATTGTTAGCAAATAATTTATTATTAACTTACTTGGATGTTCACATCTGGTCTTCCAGAATCCTAGAATTTTTTAAAATGCAGGTTTTTTATATTTATGCAACTCCATGAGATATACACCACTTGTTTCTGAATCAAAGGTTTGCAGGAAATCACACAGAAAGAGACGGAGTTGGGAAAGAGAGTGCTTAAATACAGGAATTTTCTGTTGGACCCATAATTAACTGACACTTAAAATTGGAAATTCTTTATTAAAAATTTTCCAATTAGTATACATACATAAGGCGCTCTCCAGTTAAACTTACGATCACCAAACATCACTTAATTTTCGCTAGAAATTCTGTAGAGTACAATTCTGTCTTTAGTATGATATTACATAATAATAATAATAATAAGAATAAATAATGTAGTGTAATCTAAGGCACAGTTTTCAAATAATAAAAAATAGAACTTGTCGAGGCTGTTAGGTGGCCTCCAAATACATAAAACTCGTTGCTTCACAGCGCATTTTTGACCCTGCTATCATAGCTGTACAACACAAACATATATGGTATAAACTGTATTTGCTAATGGAATGTAAAACATATTAAATACATACAGGTAAGAGATGGATTATGGTTTTCCATTAATGGTAGCACCTGCGGCAATATCGCAATGGGTATTGATACAACATATTGCTTAAATTTATTTTAGGCAAGTGCTTGTACATCATGCTGCTATTGTTAAAAAAATATTCACAGCAATGGCGTTAAAAAACGTATAAAAAATTATTGGAGAAAAATCTAAAATATTGAAAATTAAGCCAACATAATAACAATGGCAATAAAATTAAACTTACATTTGTACAGTATAAATTAAGTATTGTGTGATTAAAATACATGCCAAATAATAGCGTTTTTGTTTTGAGAATATCGATTAAGTCAAACTTGTGAGCAAAATTGTAAATTCTATGAATGTGTTTAAGAGAAAAAGTGATTACTGCTTTAGTTAAGATTTTTTAAGTCTAAGATGTGAATAAATTATAGTTAGTACCTTATTTATGGACATATTATTTGTTATTCAAAGAGGAATTAGCAGGTAACGTTGCTGACCGTTGCTGGGCATTCAAGTACGGCTTCAGTGATGATCGTGTCGATTCCCTAACAATGGAAATATTTACATTGAAATTATAATTCTGAAATGCATTTAAAACAGAACTAAATCGTTTATACCCACCATGCGATGGGTAAGTAGCAAAGCCTATTTACAAGCAGACATTCAAAAACAAATTAAAAACGTAATTTCCCAAACTTTTTTATATCCACCAAACATCAAATCGCTATTCTTAAAGGACTAACTGCTGCATCATTTTATGTAATATGGGCTGTGCTTTTAACCAACAAAACAAAAATGATTACCTTGAAAACAATGCCCCAAACTACATGAAGCAAAACAAAGCATTACTTCATCCAATAGCATCATTTATTCAAATAGACATAGATACAAGCAGAATACAAAAATAAATTAAATATATGCGTTTAATACAAGTCGCACAAATCCCAAATATGGGAGCATTATATAAACATTATTTCCTTTTTGTCATAAAAAGCATTTCCTATAAAAACTATTAACTCACGTAAAAAAATACTTTATAATGTAGTTACAGCAACAGAATGATATATTTCTGTGTTTCTCTTACATACTTGCTCAAGTTTCTTACATTTGTTCTGATAAACTGTCTACTGTAATATTTATCACGTGAAATTATTTATAAAAGTAATATTTACAACAGTACAATAATATAAAACTTGGAAATCTTCAGAGAATTACAGAAATAGACATCGCTAGCATGGCAGGTAGGTAGCACAATTGAAACGCAAGAGGAATCTTTGTAATGTGTCAGGATTAGGTAACTCTCCTTTTTTAACTTTTAGAAAAAAAAATCGGAAAGACATTTTGGAAAATATTTAAGTTTGGATTGTGTCTCATTACTGTGAACATAGAATAAAAACATTTTAAGATAAGTTGTTTTTTAAGTAGCAACATTTTAAATCAAAATCTCCATTGGTGACCAGTAACTTGTTTGACATGCAGAAATTTTTCGTCCAGTTTAAATAAAACTTGTTATGAATCATTTCATATGTGTACGATCATGATAACTTAGACACTTGTACTATTATTTAAATTATTTTCCGGCTTAAATGTTTTATCAAATGGACTCTCTATATATGTAGTTTTTTGACTACAGATTAAATTCTGAATAAAAGTGTAGCCCATAATTCTATTTAAATAAGTTTTTTAAAAGTAAAAATTAGTAGAGGTGCTCTATATCCTTGTGTTGTTTTGTTATTCAAAACAAAACAGTTGCCTTTCACTGACTAACAATTTCAAATATAAACTTTACTACTTTTAGTCCATTTAATTAAAACTTATTATTGTTTCTATAGACAAATGAACACTCTGTATTTGTATTTTTCTTTTAGGGTTAAATTTTAATTACTATGTGATATAAAAACTACATTTAATTTATTAGGAAAAAATGTAAATACGCCAGAGATGAGAGACGTGCTAGAACTTTGCTGCATTGCTAAAACAGCAACTGGCCGAAAACATTTAAAAAAACTACTTATTGAAATACAGTGAAAGCCCTCGAAATGGACACTCCCTTAAGCGGACATTTTTCTGGGCACCATCCTGTAACGACATACTTTAAAGGCAACAAAATCTCAATTAAGTGGATGCTCTATTAACCGAACACGGACACTGATATTCAGACAATTTTGAGGCATTCCCCTCTTTTAAGCGGACAACATATTAGTTGTTCGTAAAAGCCGCGGAACTAGGGAAGTTACCGGGTTTTATATACGGAGCATGGGGCATTATATGAGTATCGCTTCCAATTTCTTTAAAAAGAGGTACAGTTTATTACAGGTTGCTATTGGTATGTATCTCTTAAAGTTATTTTTTACAGTAGGCCATAATGGAAAAAGAGAATAGCAAGAAAAGCATGATAACTTTAAAACAAAAAATTGAAATTTTGAATTGGCACAATGATTACAAACCCATCATACCAAATTTGGCAAAGAAATTCCAAATTGGTAAAACCCAAGTAGCGAATATTCTAAAAAAAAAAGAAGATTTAATAAAAAAAATAAAAAATAAAAATAAAAATGGTTGCAGCAACGTTACTGAAACACGAAGTTTTTTGAAAAGTACTGTAGGGTTTAAAATAGACCAAACTTACTTATGAGTGGTTTGTGAAAGCTCGAAATGAAAATATTCCCCTCTCCGGACCAACTGTAAGATGTAAAGCTAAGGATATTGCAGAGAAATTGGGCTTTGAAAATTTTAAAGCTTCTGATGGATGGCTGCATAGATTCCGTGTCCGTCATAATATAGCTTTCAAATGCATTTCTGGAGAACCTGCAAGTGCTAACAAAGACGATGTAGCTAATTTTGCCCAAAGAATTCCCTCGGTAATTAAGGATTATGACCCGAAAAATATATATAACGCCGATGAAACCGGGTTGTTCTTTCGTGCTTTGCCCAATAAGACCCTCGCTTTAGAAAGGGAGAAATGCTCAGGGGGTAAAATTAGCAAAGATCGACCGACAGTTTTGCTTTGCGTGAGTATGACCGGAGAGAAAGAAAAATTACTGATGATTGGAAAAGCAGCTAGACCTCGGGCGTTTAAGACTGGAAATCTAACAAAAAAAAAATGGATGACTTGAACATTATGAGGGAATGGCTCCTCCAGTTTGAGAGAAGAATGGTGAGCCAAAAGCGTAAAATACTTCTATTTTTGGATAATGCAGCATGCAAAGATCTTAAGTTAAGCAACATAAGGATAATTTTTCTTCCACCTAATAATAATAATGCTTTCTGTCAAGCATTAGACCAGGGAATCATCTAAAACTTTAAAATGTTTTACAGAATGTTAATGTTAAAACGCATTTTATCACAGATGGATATTGTTGTTCCGGTGCAAACTCGAACCACATCAGTCGACGAACTAGACGCTGTATTTTTTATGAAAAATCATAGGACCAAGTCACTGATATTACGATTCAAAACTGCTTCCGAAAAGCAACATTTCATTTCAGTGATCAAACCGTTTCCACAGAAGAATTTTATGAACCTGAAGATGCAAATCCTTTGGCTGTCTATGCAGAAATGCTTAAGACATTTAATGCTGTCGACAAAAATAACATCGATCCCGAAGATTTTGTAAATTTGGATGCTGAACTACTTGTCCTGCAATCTGAGCAAGTCGAACAAGAAGAGGAAGTCAAAGAACTGGAGGACGTTGCGTTACCCAAATGTCCAATACAAAATCAACAGGACGCTGAAATAACGGCCAAAATCTTAAATTATTTGCAAAAAAACGTGAAGACTTGCATGTTTATGAATTAGCTGCAGACTTAGAAATGTATTATGCTAACAAACTATTTCATGTGAAAAGCAAAAAACAATCAACTATGCTAGATTTTTTTCCAAGAAAATAAAATTGTTTTTTTAAATACATATATATACAGTGAAACCTCCTATTACGGGCACTCCCTATAAGCGGACACTTCCTATAAACGGACACATTTCGTAGAACCAATGTTCTGCTATTATTAACACATGTTAAATAGCCTCTTTTAACCGGACCCTCTAATACACGGACACGGACAGTTCATAAGCCTCATTTTTAGGAAAAATTGCCCCCCCTTAACCGGACATCTAATTTGCGCATATTACATTATGTCACCGTGCTGGTGAAATTTAATACTAGTACTGCCTGTTATAAATATTTGAGCCTTATCACGGTTTTCGCAGAACTAATTTCAACGTTGTATTCCTTTACTGTAGTTTGTAAAATGCAGAACTTGTTGATTTATGAGTTTTATAAATTCTGACTTATATTAAGCAGTTTAAATGCAGTGTTCATAGCCAATAATTATTTATAATTATAATTATTGTAGTTATGTTCAATAAAATACACTTTTCTGCATGTTTTAATAATTTTTGTGTTCTCTCTAAAACGGACACTTCCTATACCCGGACATGATTGTTTCTTTTAAGCGGACGCCTCCAATAAACGGACAAAAAGTGTGGAACCATCGGTGTCCGCTTATTGGAAACTTCACTGTATATATTTTTTTTATATACTTAGTGTAATACCTAATATCGTACTCTACTCGAAAACAAAGCAATATTTAAAAAAAATTATAATTAAATAGTAATTTCTATTAAGCAGACACCTCTATTAAGCGGACAAAAATTGCGGCACTGTGGGTGTCAGCTTATAAGGGCTTTCACTGTAGTCATAATTTGAAACTAACTAGGTTTATACAAAATCATTGTTTCTTGTTTTACTTCATTGAAATTATAGTAATTAATAAGTAAATATAATATTGTTAACAATTTCACTGCTTTCATTCGATTTATTTGCTTTAGAATAGAATGATGTGTGAGCACAGTAACGCCACACAAATAAATCACACAAAAACTGTTGAAATTATTAGCATCATTATATTTACTTATTAATTAACTGTATTGTTATAGAATTCATTTAAATTAAAGTTTTGTGGATTAATATCAGTAACGGAAACAACCTATATACATAAATTTTCATTTAGATTAAATTCAAAAACTGCAAGGAATATTTCATCAATTTTTACTTTGAAGTTAAACATTCTATAAATATTAGTGTCAGTAAATAAAATACTCTGTATATTAATCTTCATTTAGAATTAAATTCAGAGACATAAGAAACAAATCACCATAGCAACTAATCCAACAACAATTGCTTTTCAAGTAACTATAATTAAAAATATAACTCAAACATTAAAGGCAAAAAAAAAATAGTAAAGAGCTCCCAGATCTTTGTAAATTATTGTTACCACATTATCTTCCCAAAACGGTAACTTGAATAAAATTTTACATTATACAGGGTGGCGCTGAAACTTATTAATTTCCAAGGAACGTTTATTTTTTAAACAATTTAATGAAAGTTTTTATAAATTATTATTAAAAAATGCATTTGTAAATTTTGATCTAGAATTAAGTTCAAAGTTATAACAACTACAAGTAGAAGAATGTTTCACAATATTTAAGGCAAAAAAAATAATAAGCTGTGCAAAACTTGAAACTCTTGTTCCCTGCATAGGACAAAATATTTAAAACAATACGAAGTATATGAATATATTAAGTAACATTCAAAAAATTGATTTTTTAACTCAAAAAGTAATTTTTGTAAATTTAAGGCACTGTAGCACAGCATTTGAAAGCTATGAGGGTAAATTTAAAATGTTCATAACTCTACATGTATAAAAAAGTATTTTGAGATTTTAAAGCCTTCTACAAAAAATTCAGATTGCTTGAAATGATAAAGTAAATCCAAACCAAAAAAATACACAGGGTGTTTTCAACAACAAAATAGCAAGTATTCTCAAAAACAGTAAGCGTTTGAAAAGGAAGGAAAAATGCCATAGCATCCACCTGATCTTTTACCCACACACTATAACTTTCATGTAGATATCTCAATTAGTTTTGAAGAAATTAGCTAGCTAGTATTACTCCAAACAATGTGCATAGGGCGACCTCACTGGCTTTATTTATTGAAATATAACTTTTTAGGAACTAATTAGTATCTACATACAAATGAAACTTGATTTTGATTTAGGATTATATTTTGACACATCATTCTCCAAAAGTTAACTATAATGATAATAAACTTTCGTGTTTGTGTTTTGAATTATGCAATCCTGATAAATACAAACCAATCAAAATAAAAATCTCCTCATGCTTGTATAATAGGTAATGTAACATACAAGTTTAAAAAAAATAGTACAATGCTAACTTTTACTTTAACTACATCAAGGAATGTTTCTATTGCAGCAACATACAAAAGTAAAAAATGCAACTACTTCATATAAATAACAAATAGCAGTGAAGTACATACCGCTTAATAATAATTAAATATTGCAAGAAAAATCTAAGCAGAACAAAAAAAATACATAAACCGTATACATTATGTCAAATAATTGATCTAATTTACACAACACAAACTAAACTATACAAACCATGCACATGCAATACAAGCCCAGAAGGAATCGGAATCGAAAGTTGACTCACCTAGGCGAAATTTTGGCAGAATCAACGGCATTTGAATTGTTAGCTTTGTACCCACACTTTTGTATTTTCTTACTTAGTCTCGACACCCAATGCTTCTGCTCCTCTACAGAGGGTGCGAGCAGCAAAAGTTCTTTGGCATAGGTAGGATCGTAGTGCAACTTGCACGGTGCTAGATAGTCTTCCTTCCTATCTAGATGTTCTTTGTGGATTTTCGTCCTACATCCTGCAACAGTGATAATAAGATTACTGCTGATATCATTCAAAGAATGCAAAATGCTTACGGCGACACTCCAAGGCAGGAGGTGGGCGGAACATGTGCCACATGGGTTTAGGACACACCTCGCAAGTAGTAGGCATGTGAAAAGAAATCTGCAGGAACTCATGACCTTTGTGCATCACAGCTCCGGGTTTGTCTTCACCCCGAATTGAACTGACGTCCAACATGTTGCCTTGTTCGTCAGTTTTTCGAGCTTCTCCTTCACCTGCATACAACAGCTGGAAGATTCGCGGAATATCTTTGGAATCGGCACGGATCACATCTCCTTGTGTCACAGAACGGACGTGGAAGACTTTGCTAAAAATAAAAATAATATAAATGTGATATGAGAATATAAAATGGCGTAACTCTATTTTTTTTTTTTAATTAAATTTACTGTTTGATCAAAGAAAGTATTTGTTCATTTTTACAATAAATGCCCTCAAAAAATCATTAAAGTTCGCAGTTTTAAATTTATAAAATGTTTTTTTCTTTTGATAAAAGTTCCTGCAATTGATGATACTGCTGCGATTTTATTTATAAATACAACATAACTTACAGTTATGCTGTCAAAACTTTATTGGTATATCTTTTCTTCTAAAGATCAACATTACTATAACCATTTCATGGAATATTTGAGCGCGATCTTATTTATAATTGCAACATAACCTACAATTATTTTGGAAGCTTACAAGTATGAACTAGATAGAGATCAGCGAATCAAAAACAAAGTACACAGTCTCCAAAACAACAGTGGAATGAACAAAACCCAGAAATAATACGAAGACGAGAAAAGACTTACAAGCTTGAAAAGGTCAAAAGCACAACTTATCTAGAAATAGAAATAAGGTACGATGGAAACAGTAGTTAAGAAATAGAATGATAGCAAGTCAAGATGTGCGGCAGATCTAAAACAAATAGTTTGTGCAAAATATAAGTATATCAAAAGCAGTGAAAGTGAGTCCATATAAAAACCTAATAAGACGGGTAGTGACCTAAGGCAGTGAAGCGTGGGTGTTACGAAGGATAAGTTAAGTTGGCAGTGTGGGAAAGACGAATTCTCAGAAGGATCTTTACGGAGTGAAGGAAGATGAAGTATGACATAGAACCAAAGAAGAAGTGATGAGGAAATACAAGGAAGTAGGGGTCGTAAACACTGTCAAACAAAACCGACTGCACTGGTTAGGACATCTAGCAAGAATGGAAGAGAATAGAAGCACCAAGTTGGACTGAAGAACCAGAAGGCAGAAATAAAAAGGGGCGGTTAAAAATACAATGGTATTAGCGATTTGAGAAAGATTTGAAGGAACTACATACTACAAGTGACAGAATGGAGAGAACTAATGGTGGATTGAAGATCAGACATCACACACATTTAGGTCCTTAGTGTTGAAATTATATTACATTACATATAATTATTCTGTGACCTCTGAAATTTATTTTCTGATTTACAATATTTGTGCTATTGGCCTGTAACTTTTTTATGATTACAGAGATTAAATCAAAAAGTACACATATTATGGCTTGAACAAATCTAGTGGATCTTGATGATTTTAGCCTGTAGTGTGCATTTCTTATTTTAGTCCAGTAACCCGGAAAATATGTAATCAGTATTGTTGTTTATGCACATGTGACCTTAAAAATAAATAAAATAGCCTCTAAAAGTTTATTCTTTTTTTCTCTAAAGATCAAGGTTACTACTAAAGTCCAATATAATCATAAGCTCTATAAATTTTATTGTAGTATTTTTTTTCTAAGAACCAAAATTACTACAGTTTGTAATTTTATTTATAATTACAACATAACTCATGCTTATCATTTGATCTGGCGACCAAGAGTACTAAGAATTTTGTCTTGGTGGTACCATGTAAGACTTTATTTATAATTACAATGTAAGCTATAATTATCTTCTGCTCCTAAATTTATTGCTTTTTTTTGTAATGACTAAGATCACTACAGTTGTGCTCTTACCTCTACTGCATGCAATTTTATGTACTATCTGTCCCAGGATTCTTGCTCCGGACGTCATCTGCATATGAAGTAATGAAAGAAATAGCTGTTTAGCACTTTTGCATTTGTTACCGTGTGACATACAGAGAAAACAACAGAAATTGATTTCTGCTATCGCGCCAGTTAAGTTACGACGTGTGCCTAATATGTCCGGCAATACATACGAGTGAAACAGAAATAGTACAGCACTGTCGAAGTTTGGTCGGCCGCCAACCGTCTTATGAAATTGGTTTTTAATTTGATTTCATGTTTGTGTCAAATTGTACCGATTGTTTATTTTGTTGTGGTTGCAAGTGGATTTTTGCTGTTTTCCTGGCCTTCATTAGAATTACAAACAGTTCTTTTCAGAATTCCTTGTGTTTACAAGCGTTTTTCGTATCAGGTATGCAGTCGGCTTCGTAAATTTCTTGGTTAGGTTATGCACAAATGTTTGTTTTTAGAAGCAGTTTTGAAGTCCTTACAGCAATGCTTGGCAAACGTTTAAATTCTCAAGCTCAGGCAATGATTATTTCGCTTTTAGAGTACTTTGAAGCAGAGACAGTAAATGGTAGGCCACTGTTACCACTAACTGCAGTTCGTGAAGTAACTAAGTAAAGCTATTCATAGTACGTAATATTAAATAAATCTAAATTTTAGAGAGTAGCAAATGCATTAAAAATCGGCGAAGCAAGTGTTACAAGGATTAAGCAGCGAAGTAAAAGAAATCCGATTTTGTCTAGTCCAGGAAAGTCAAGGCCTAGGCGTAAATCAAAATCCACCGATTTACACGATGGTGTGAAGATGGCAGTTCGAGATACACTATACGACATGCATAAACAAAGTACTTAAATAATTAGAGGTTAACTTAAGATATTTAAATTAAATGTAAATTTTTAAAAAAGCATGTTACATTGGCCACGTTGAATACTGAGTTAAGGGCTAAACAAATATCACAAATTAGCAGAAGCAGTTTACACAGAGTTCTTCCTTCCATCGGCTTTAAATTTGCAAAGGAAAGTAACAGAAGATTTTTAGTGGAAAAAACTAATATTGCTGCCAAGCGAGGGTGCTTTATGAGAGAATACGTGAAAAATTTAAAGTCTCCTATTAGAGATATCATTTTTCTAGACGAAACCTGGATTTACTCTAAGGGAAACCCTATAAAATCATGGCAAGACAGCAATGTGAAGAGCATCCGGAAACCTGAAGGCTATGATGGCAAACGTTACATAATTCTGCATGCTGGTGGTATGGGAGGCTTTGTTAATAATGCAAGTTTAATATTTGCTTCAAAATCAAATTCTGCTGATTATCATGGAGAAATGAAGGTGATTTATTCTTCAAATGGGTAAAAGAACAGCTACTCTGCAATTTAGAAGGACCTTCATTAATAATTATCGATAATGCTCCGTACCACAGCATGTTGCTTGAAAAGCAACCCACTTTGACATGGAGAAAAGCTGAAATTGCCCAATGGCTGATTAACAATAATGTGTCATTTGAAAATACGATGAACAAAAATGAATTATTAGGGCTAGCAAAGCTGCGACTTCAATGCTATAGTTAGTATGGGCTCGAGCAAAAACCTATTACAACAAACATATAGGTAGAGATGGCTACGGGGATACACAGGTCTTAGAAATGTGGAAGGAAGCCTTACAGCATGTTGGTCCAGATGTTTGGGAAAACTGGTGGAAAGTGGTACGAACACGAGCAACTCATCGAAGAAGCCATTGAAGAAATTAAACCATTAGTAATTCACGTATCTGGTTCTGATACTGACAGCGATATGTCAAGTGAAAGTGATATGGCAAAAGAAAATGGCATGACCTGGTGTTAAAATTTATTTGTAAACGTCGTTAATTGTTTTTTACATTTATTATACTGTAGTAACCAGAATTAGCAAAAATATTTAATTTACATTACTTTAAACTCTTTGTTGTATTACCTTTTTTAATATTTTGTTCAAAAATTGTTATGAATGTTACGCTCATTGGTTTGTTCAGTAGTGTATTAAATAAATTATTTTGATCTAGTTGGTTTATTCCTAATAGTAATATGCAAGTAATTGAAAATTGCTTTTTGCCATTAACTATTTGACGTAGAGTATGCCTCAACAATAAAAGCTATTTGTGCTGTAGTATAAACCATTTTTAATAAAAATACTAAGATAATTAATGTATACTACTGACAGTTCATAAATTTGACATTTCAATGAATTTTATTTTTATTAATCAAAGACATGACTTCAATTTCCTTGGATAACTGGAGCTGAAATGTAAATGATCACAGAGTACCTAAGACTGAGGTTCATTCAATACATTGTGCAAAGTTATAAAACCTAACCTCACTTTTTGACTTTGACAACTGACCGGAAGTTTCATTATTATAGTTGTTAAATTACCAACTTGGTAGTTAATCTTAACTCATACACATCCACGTGTGACGTCAGGAACAAGAATCCTGGGACAGATAGTAGAATTACAAGACAATCTATAATATTGTTATGCTCTCAAAACTTTATTATTGTTTTCTGAGCATGCTATTCTCATATTGGGTTATGTTATTATGGGTAGCAGTTAATTACTATACAAGGAAAAGTTACATACTCCTTCCCACTTCAAGCAGGTAGCAACACCAACCAATATTATCATACAATTTTAGTAACAATAAACAGCTTGCAACATTTAACCTTGCAGTTTACTCTCTCATACTTGCAATAATAAAACAACAAGTGTCAAAGATTTGTGCAGTAAAGTTAAAATTTAACAACCTGTTTTCAACAACTATCATATTAACTTTGGTATAACCATTTTTATAGTGCATAGGAGAAATATGTTCAATGAACATGTTTTTTTTTTATAAATATAACATACTCTTTAACGATTACACAATTAGGTATTTTTAGGTTAAAATACGTTGTCCACTTTGAATATTCAATTTCTTTAGTAATTTTGCTCAATTTATATCAAATTTGAAAACAAGTCCATGAAAGCCATAGAAATATGAATTATATTACAATTTACTTAACTTTCTATCTCTCTCTGAGCAAACTAAAGAGGCACATGTAAAAACACAACCTACCATAAATCCAGAACGATAACTGGATCAGTGTTTTGTTTGTCGCTTTCTGAATTATAAAATATAATTTTCCTGCTTGACACTACAACATATTGCTTCCTCCAGCCATGCCTCCTGATATTCTGCTTGGTGGGTATAGAAAGCCATCCTTCAAACATCGAGTCTGAGGTAAAATCGTCTCCATCGTTATCTGCCGAACTTAAAGAGGCTGTTTCGCTGTTCAATGTGGCAAGTTTCATTTGAAGCTGTTCAATCTCCGAGTCCTTGCTATCTAACTCCATTTGAAGCCGTTGCTTTGCTAGACTTTCTTCATTTAGTTGGGCCTACAAATATTTTAAAATTATTCGGTTTGTATAAGCACTGCCTAATGCTAACCTGATTTATTTTATTATTAGTCGATTCGTTAATAAAATAATTATTACTACTTATAACAATTTAGAATACAAGGCTTGGGTTAATTATTTATATTTTAACTGATTTGAATACTTTGATAAACTACATTTTTTATAAATTTTGTTGCTGTAAGTACTAATCTAAAGAGATTCTCTTAGTAAAATAGCTATTAATATTTTTATGCCTTACAGTACTTGACCCCATTGGGATTCCCTCGATAAAATAATTATTAATATTTCTTGCACTTTAAATACACGATACTTGCATTACTATTTTTATTCACTTGAATAGTTGGGCTACAATTTATTTTGATATTTTTTAAACGCCACTTGTTCCAATAATTATTTTTTTAAATTAAAATATGCATCATGCAGATTCATTATTCATATTTCTTATTCATTACCATTATTCTTTTATTATAAATTTAATTATATTTATAAATATTTATTTAAGAAGTATTCTTTCAATAGAATAATTATTAACATTTTTATTAATTTAACTTAAATAAGTAACACCCAGGTTCACTATTAATATTTTTAATGATTTAAATACTTAAGCCTTTACGTAATTGCATTTCTTTATAAATTTTATTACTGTAAATGCTTATCTTAGGTGCATTGTGTAAAAACGATATAAATGTTTTATCAATTCTAATAAAAAAAAACACCTAGGTTTATTATTAATATTGTTATGTACTCAAATTATTATCCCTTTGGTTTACAGCATTTATAACAACTTTATTGCAATAAATATTTATCCCGGTGTATTTCTCCATTATTTTTAAAATCTTTAATTTATTACAATTTATAAATTTCATCACTCTAAACTCTTATATAAAAGGGTATTCCCACAATAAAGAAATTATAAAATTCTTATTTATTTGAATATTTAATTAGTTTATTGTTTATAAATTATATTATATGTTTATTCAAGCGGGATTCCCCAAATAGAATTATTATTATTCTGTTGAGTAAATTTAAATATAGAACACTTTGATTAATTAGGAATATGTTTACTCAGTTGAATTACTCAATCAATTTAGATCAGCGATTCTTAACCCGGGGGGGCCGCGAAAATGTTGTTAAGAGATTTTGTTTTAATTTTGAAATCTGTACTTCAAAAGGACTGTGTGAAAATAATGATAGTGATAGTTCCAAGGATTGTGAAAACGTACCTGAAACTGAAAATATTGTTAGTCGTAAATGTAACAACTTAAATAAAAGTAAACGAAGAAAATATGATACGAATTATATAAAATTTGAATTTATTTGCTTAGAAATTGATGGGATTCAGGAACCACAATATGTTATTTGCGGTGTAATCCTCTCAAATGAATGTTTAAAAACCATATAAATTAAGGCGGCATTTAGAAACAAAACATCAACAGTACAAAGATAAACCACAAGAGTTTTTTGTAAGAAAAAAAAGAACGAATTGAAAAGTCATAAATCCTGCATAAACAACAACAGTTACAAATAAATCATTAATTAAAGCTTCTTTTACAACTGCTTTGCATATTGCAATGATACCCTTTACAATAGATGAAAGTTTCTTGAAGCTAATCAATATTATTGTTATCATACCATCATCTTTTTAAATTGAATTGTAATTATAATGTACCTTCCTTCTCATACAAAATATACATATATTGAAGCCACGCATGGTTAATATTTGCAAAGAAATGTTTGGAGTAACCGAGGCTAATAAAATAAAAGATATACCTATGTCAAATGATACTATTTGTCATAGAACTGCTCTGATTGCGGATGATCTTCAAGAGCAGTTAATTCAGGTTATTAAAAAGTTACAGCGATTTCCACTCCAAATAGATGAATCAACAGACATTTCAAACAAAAGCATCTGTTTGGGATATGTGCGATTTATTAACCATGACAAAGAAGATATTCCTGAAGAAATTATGTTTTGTTTGGAATGGGAAAATAGTACAACAAGTGAAAATATATTCAACAAAATTAATGCGCTTGTCATTTACAATGACATACAGTGACAAAACTTCGCGGGAATTTGTACAGATGGTGCAGCTGCAATGATAGGTCGTCATCTCGGTGTTGTCACCAGAATAAAACAAATCGCAGATCCTAATATGACGGCTACTCATTGTTTTATACACAGGGAACAACTAGCTTCTAAAGAAATATGTCCAGAATTACACGACCTAATGATGGTTTGCTGTGAAAATTGTAAATTTTATAAAAGCGAATGCCCTTAACTTAAGACTATTTTCGGTTCTGTGTGAAGAAATTTGCATTGATCATATGTCACTCTTACTTCACACAGAAGTTAGATGGCTGCCACGAGAGAACATGTTTGTTCGTTTATTAGAATTGAAAACAAAAGTGGAAATATTTCTAATTGAGAAAAAATCTAATTTGACCATTTATTTCTACAACAAAAATTGGATTGCAAAACTTTTCTACTTGGCAGATATCTTCTCCATTCTAAATCAACTAAATTTATCTATGCAAGCAAACCAAACCAGCATTTTTTTCTATGCAAGATACAATTAATAGAGGCGATGAAAATGAAGCTTCGAAGATGAATTAAAAGAATAGAATGTTAGAAGAATGTTTTCGAAATGCTTCCAAATTATTCTCAAAATGATTACCGACAATTGTGAGTTTGATAAAGAACATACAAATTATTTAATTCAATGTCATCTTCAAAAATTAATTGAAAAATTTGACAAATATTTTCCAAATAATGAACTTGGTAGTAGAAACTTGTGGATTCGAGATCCCTACAATATCTAGGATAATACCAATTTAACATCAACCCACGATGATACTCTGCTTGAATTAGCAAAGGATTTAAGTTTGAATTTAATTTTCAAAAAAAAGTTTGGAGCAATTTTGGACACATACTCGCAAGGAATACCCGCACCTGTTCACAATCGCCATATTTTATTATTATTACCTTATTGTAAATTTTGTTATTTCATATTAAATATTATGTTAAGTTTCGTTTTCTGATTTATTTTTTCATTATTATAGTAGTTATAAAATCACTATTTTAAAAGAGGTAAATATTACTTGCTGATTATACATATATAAATATTATGTTAAATTCTGTTTTTTATATTTATGAATTTTTATTGCACTTGAGAGTTTTTTGTCACTATAATATGTAAATAAATCCACTATTTAAAATGGATATTAATGATCCTTATCTCACTTGAAAAAGGGGTGGACCGCAAAAGATTTTTTGGGATTTTGAGGGGGTCACGATTACTAAAAAGTTAAGAACCACTGCTTTAGATTACTGCTTTATCTATATAAATTTCAATTTATTGTTTATATAAAGGCTACTCCTTCAATACATCTTATTACTACATGCAGTTTAAATAAACAGGAACATTTTTAACTAACCTGTAAATCTTGAATATTTTTCTGCCAAGCAGTTGAAACTTGAATAAACTTCTCCTTTTCCTGTGTGAGCTCCTGTTGCAACTTCTTCAAATCCTTCTCTTTCCTTCTTAAATCAGCACTAGAAACCTTGTCCTTGCTTTTACCCTTACCTTCCCGAATATCTTTTCTATTGAGCACTTCGTGTAATTTATTGACAGCTTGCTGCTTCAACAGTGACTCAGTCTTCAACTTGGTGATAAGTTTTTCAACCTCTTCGCTGCTATCTACCTTCTTATTGAGTTCATCCTGCACCTGCTTCAAGTGTCTACCCAATTCGTCCTTTTCTTTGAGCAGCTGCTCATTGTGCTTCTTGAACTCGATCTCCCTGTCTTTGCTGGTATTCAGAGCAGCTTCTTTGGAGTTCATCTCATTTCTATGCTTGGCCAAAAGGTCCTTGAGTTCGAGCTCCTTCATGGTCTTCTCCTTCTCCAAGTCTGCAATAGTTTCTTCGGCTATTGAGCGAGCGAGGGCTTCGGAGTCGGCCCTTGCAAGGGCAATTTGGCACTGATGCTTCAAGGAGACACGTTCTTCTTCAAACTCCTTGTTTATCCTGTTCTTTTCCTCCAGCTCCTCTTTGAGTTCATTGGTTTGAGTCTTGTACAGGGTGGAGAAATATTGTTCGGTTTCCAATGAATCTTGTAGTTCTTTCATTTGAAGTTTTTCTATGGACCATTCCCTCTTCACTTTGTATAGTTCCTCTTCTATGTGTTTTTTAGTTTCCTGAAAATAATGTATAAGAATCTTTAAGTAAGATTACAAAATTATAGCCTTATATCTATAATTTCCAGTTTTAACAGATCCAAAAAGTTGATTTTTTTATAATCAGCTGTTTTAACAGCTCACTACTTCTATAAAAAAGTCTTTTAAAATGTTTTACAACAAACAGGGAGTTGCATTTCAAAAACAAAAACAGTATTACTTCCTGTTATTTTCAAAGCATTTGATACATGAAATTGCTAGAAGGCATGCTCTTAAACTATACTTTTCAAAAATATAAAATGTTGTTTTATTGTTTAATAATGTCTTTCATCAATATATAAATCGTCGGCTTAATTCGCAAACTGCGTAACTCCATTTTTGATCAAAATTAGATTTAAACGCCATCTAATGTAAAATTGCCTAACGAATCCATTGGCAGAACCCGTAATTCCAACAAAAATTTAGTTTTTCTCATATTGCTACTTTAGAATTATACGTATCTCCTTCCCGCTAATTTCATTTGGAAGAATGCGTAAGTCCTTTAGTCGCCATATGAATCAACAGGTGCACGTGTTGTCTCTAAAACCTGTGAATTGAGTGAAATACGGGATATTTATTTTAAAGGATCACCACAATTAGGTAAGAACTCGTTCGTATTTTATCTGATAATAAGCTTTAATATCAATAAGGTGATGGAAGACTAAAATGTTTGTTTTTAAAATACTCGCGGAGATACGTAGTTTTCTTACATTGGTTTATATGAATTTTGAACACTGCGTACGAGGAGATACGGACTTTTCACATGTATTTATTAGGTTTTTAACTCAATAATGGCATTGTTTCAGAAAAAATGTCAA
>JABXWE010022051.1:0-20078 GCA_014611495.1 Limonius californicus | reverse complement strand
TAGGTTAGGTCTTACTTACAAATCAAAGTTCTAACATTGGAATCACGCCATAGCGCGTACTCGAGGTCTAACATATTAACCATAAGTTAACAAATAATCACAGATGTGTCAGAATAAGTTAAGACAAACAAACAATTTAAAACAATTTGAAACAAATTGAAACAATTTAAAACACGACTTAAGTCGCCATGTGCAGATCTTATCACAGGAAGTTGGTTCTAATACCAACTATTCACAAATAAATAACATGACAAGAAGGCGGGAAATTCAATTCTGACACATCTGTGATTATTTGTTAACTTATGGTTAATATGTTAGACCTCGAGTACGCGCTTTGGCGTGATTCCAATGTTAGAACTTTGATTTGTAAGTAAGACCTAACCTAACTTTTATAAATTGTTAACATTGGTTCTTGGAATTCCAGAATCCTGATGAAGAAATAAATTATTTCGAAAGCTTGATTTATTTTCCTAGGCCAAAGTATGTACCCAATTTTGGTATACGACTAAAATAAATGGAAACTATATTGTGACAAGTTGCTACAAAATGTGTCTTATAATACTAACGCCATATGGTATACAACAAACACGTAAATTTAACCAGAAATATTTATGAACTTTATAAAACAAGATTTGCTCATTATGACTGATATGTCATTAATTATTCAAATTATTCCTATAGTGGACTTACCATGGTTTTATACTTTAACTACAAAATTGGTAATGTCTTAAAGAAAATATATATTTTCTAATACTATACAGCTGTGTTGTGAGTCAATATGCTATTTATTTGCAAAAGTATCTTACTGTGGGTTCTACGCTTTGAAATGCTCAAAAATAGACACCAAAAGCGTGTTTCCCCTACTCTCTAATGTAACGCAATAATTAATACTTTGAAATATGGTATCATTAACACCCTAGCCATGTGGTTTTTGACACCCTACCTTTAACGCCGCAAATGTAGATTAATGTGACTTTTTCACATAGGTAATGGATCACATAAATTCACTTAACATTGTTTCTTCCCGTAAATAAGATTTAGCCATTATATTTGAAGGAACTACATAGTAATAATTTTTGTAGTAAAAGATATGTAATGCATGTGGTATTATCTGGTAAATCTATTCTAAATATAAACAACATATTGATATCCCCTTAAATTGAAATTTTGAAACTGTTTGAAACCAAAAATGAACGAAGTAATTTTAATAAATGGAATATGCTATTTTATTCAGAATGTTTAAACTACCCTCGCATCGTAAAGATTCAAAAATCCTGTATCTATATGAGTTTAGTGTTACTGAACACACATTCTCTTTTCAGCTGAGAAGTTTTATAACCTTAATGTTTCCTTATTGCATTCCAGATATTTTGGTGGATATATTTATAGCTGCAATAATGGTTTTTCGATTTTCTATATAAACGAAGATTGAAAGTGATTATTTTACAAAAACCAAATCGACTTAAATAATAATTACGGTTCCCAAACAATTCGCCGTTATTCCAATACATTTTAAATGGGTTCCAAAACGTTCCGTGGGGAAAAGGTGAAAATGATAATATTTAAACCATGAGGATAAACAATTAATTAATGTCTATTAAACTTTAAAAAGATATTTGTCCATGAACGGATTTATCATGCGATTGTTTTTTCTTCTATTTACATAAATATTGTATCGTGAAGTTTATAATTTATGCAGAATTGCTGATGTAAACTAAGCGTACAAATGCAATAAGCTGCTATCTTTTAATATTTTAAAAATAAGTCATAAAATCTTTTAGGCCGTGGCTAAGCCCATAAATATTCAATGATCTGTTTCAGCAATAGGCCCCTTGAGATTTAAATAACTTATCCACGATTGTGCAAATTAGAGATCGTTTGATGTAGGTTAAATATGAAATATTAACAAATGCAAGTAACCGTCTATTTCGTTAGTTGCGTTCGTCTGGGTTTGATCCCGTCTGTCTAAAGTCAAACAAATGTGGACCATTAGACTACCATCACTAAATTTCACATGATCAACGGCTAATCAATAGAAATTTTATTTTCAGTTTGGTAGCCAGGCGCTCAGAGATACCTACCAATTGCATAAAATAATGTTTCCATGGAGATTAATGATTTCCAAACTTGTAAAGCATAGACTTGAGTACTGACTATCAGTGGACACGGTTAGTGGGGTTAAAATGTTACGTGGAGTGCCTTATTAATGTTTGTAATAGTAGTTGCTAATATATTATACCTAAACAACGTGTGGTGACTGAAAACTAAATAGTTACATCCAAGAAAATGTTTGTTACCCTTTAACGAAATTACAAAAGTATACTATATTTATATTTTTTAACATTTATATAGATTGCCAAAGCGTAGATTTTCTAGAGTAGGTCATTTCGTGGTCTTTTCAAAACATGAAAATTCAAAATCTATGGCGCATAAGTATAAGGGGTCTATAAGTTAATTTATATTCAGTTACAGTGATATACAGGTACCTTTCATACTTCGCCGATTCAGTGACCTGAATGACATTCTAGGACATAGATTCTGAATCTTTCTTAGAAAGCTTTTGCGCTATCTAATCATAAGAGTATGGGTTTTGGGAACAAAAACACGTGTTTGCCATATTGGGGTTTTCGAGCAATCATGGCCGATCCAAATGTGACAATTAGAAAACGCAACACTGAATATAGACCAGGGGTTTCGCAAACTTTTAAGCATTTAAGCATATAACCAGAGTATATAGTAATAAAGCCGATAATCCAAAAACAGCTTCTGGTAACTAATTTTACTAAAATAACAGAATAAGCTGCCAAGTCATCTCGCGTATAAGGAGAGGAGAACTTCTGAAGCTCAATGGTTTAAAAATTGAACTGTAATAGCATTATTAAGAAAATTCGAAAACAGCAATTAGCAAGTGAGTATAAATAAAAAGAAATCGTGTATTGTCAGAATTTAGATTTGAATTATGAATATTGAAAACAGAAATGTAAACTTGACAGTTTTGATCAACAGTCTTCAGTTCTTTGCTATAATGAATTAGTTTTGTATGGTATATACGGAGTATTAAGAGGTGAAAAACTGAATGTAAAGAAACACCTTATCTAATAATACACCCTTTTTTCCAGCAATTCAATACTATATAAAATAAATCATGTCAACGGAAAGCGTATTCGATAATCTTATCTTTACCATTGTGGAAAGGTGATACATGTGAATCTAAACATTCAATTTTTTTATTCGGTACTTGTATTGATTTAGATGCTACAATGTTTTCACCAATTTCAAGTGAAAAGCTTGTAATGATTTTTACTTGTATATCAGGGAAGTTAAGCAATTCGCATGTTTACAAAGTCAGCAGTCATAAAAATTACCTGCATCTATAACTAGAAGTTGATGTACTGGAAATAAGTAAGATGCTTAGTTGTATTCTGTACATCCCATATTTCCAAATCAATATTCCGAAAATGCTGATAATTACCACCATAACGGTATGTACCTAATAATAAAAAAGAAACGAACGTTGCTGCAAAAACGAGTATAAAGTTGTAATACATGTAGTACCCTTACATAAACGCCTATTAAGACAAGCGATCAAGAAGATTAGGAGAATTATATGTACATCTGACGAAGGCAGTAAACGTTACCAAACTTAAGAATAAGGAAAAGAAGAAAGAAGGGCATAATTGGTTAAACTGATTTAGTGTCAAGAAATGATAGGCACAACTGTAGAAAATTATGAAAGGAGCAGCCGAGAAAGGAGCTTGGATAAGACTAGAAGCCCCTGGTATGTAAACTTAAAATCAAACTTAAAAACGAAGGAACACAAAGAAGTTTTAACAATCAGGTGCAAAGTCCGTTATAATATACAGGGAGAGTCTGCTAAGACGAATCAGCTTGGTATCGCCGTTATTTTAAATATTGATAAAATTATTTTTAGACCAATTGTAAGAGGCCATTCAATAGACGTTCGTGATTATATTATCGCAAAATAATTTTCCAAACTGAAAGACACTCTAATAAACACGAATTTACCCAATTACTTCTTCTTCGTCGTCGTGTATCGTCACAAATCTTGGCGGGTCTTCCAGAACATTGTAGATTTGTTTTAAGAACATCGTGATTAATGTGATTAAAATAATTTGATGGACGTTACAAAAGATTCAAATTGCACTGTTTTTTTATTTAAAAAACACACGTATTTGAGTTTTTATCATTCCAATAAATTAATCGCATTTCGAGATATCTCGAGATATATGCCCAATCGAAAATTTCGAATAATTTCATTAGAAATACGCCCATCACCAGTTACGCACCAACATGGTAACTCGCAGAATTATGCATAGCACAAACTAGCTTATCCCTGCCTCGGACCGCCTCGACACTGCGCAAGCGGTACAAACGAGGATCATGATAATGAATGAATGAAATATATTTAAACTGAAAAGGTATAGTGGAGTTTAAGTTGACCGTATACGGGGTTTTGCTGATTATTGTTAGTGTTTTTTAATCATTGAAATCGAAACAGATTCAAAAGTAAAGTGGTACAAAAACAGGGGTAGATATACGAGCATCACGTCTAGGACTGAATATGAAGACGGTGTATATATTGTGATGGATTTTAATTAGCCAGTTTGTTTAAAGTCATTTTATTTTTATTTTAAAAAAGGATACTCGTGCATGGTGTCTTGTCATGGGAGTCGGTTCTCTTTTTATAAAATAAATTAGGGCAGGCCTTAATACAGTTGACTACTATACTGGTTTGAGTAACTCTGCGAAACACGTATTCGATGATAAACCTACAATAAGAAGAATTTTTGGTCAACATCATGTTATTAAGAAGATTGAGGATTAGATGCATGTATTGGAATACGAGATGGAAATAAGTTGCAGTTAATATGAATAAAAATTGAAACATAATAAAGAAAATGCAAATATTTAAAAGAAGATCCATTAGAAGAATGAAGATAATATTTTGTTTTAAGTGTTAGTGTAATCGGGGGCAAAGGACGTAATGTGGCTGTGAAATTTTATACATTTTAAAATTTATATTGTAATTTTATAGATCTATGTCTCATTGATTAATTTTAGCACATTTGATATTATTTTTAACTTGGGGGTTGCCTAGGGGTTGTTTATAAGATTTGATAAAAAACAATAAGTGTACAAAGATGTAAAAAATTATCAAAATCTGTTTAAAATAAGGTTTTCCTGGTTAATGGCTGTAATTTATATATGAAAGTATATTATATACAATTTCTGGTTATTAAAAGATTAAACTTACATAAATTTGAATTATATTCTACTGAAAGAAGAATTGGACCCATCTGCCAGTACAACTTTGTGTTGCTTCATGGGGGTTGCCTGTCCAGCGGTATTATAAAATTATTGAGAGCACATCTGTAAGTTCAGGAGATTTATATGAGGGACACGTTGTAAAAGGTACTACAAATTTACTCATCTACTATCCTACTGAGCCTACGGTTAATATGAGATGCACAACAAGTTGGTGAAGCTGTACTTGTGTAATTAAGAATACCAGTCCGAATAAGTAAATCAATTGTGATAACTTGGAGTAATTTTTGACATTACTTAAAACTGAGCTGAAGTTGGCAAATGTATTAAGGCGATTTTAAGTAAGTAAATTTTCCAACGATATGAACCTACTAATTTTGGTATAGATGTCTCATGCTCGAGCTACCGTGGTTGTTTAAATAAAATTGAATTTGGAGACAAATTTCTTCTTAATTTGTCACCTGGCGCCCATTAATTTATTAAAGTAGCAAGTCAAACATCTACTATATGTGAAAGATTTAAATTGCAGTTGGAGTAGTATAAATATTTATTAGATTGAAATTTATTAAATTTATTTTTGGGTTAAGTTGAATAATATTAAAATATGACATTGATTGACTTGGTTTTTGTATGTCACTATTATGACAAAGTGACGCTGCCAACTTTGGGCTATTTGTTTGGCCAGAACGTATTATAACAATATATATATATATATATATAAATATACACACACAAATAATATTAAAGTAGTTGACAGAACTTTAACTTGGCTTCTAACTTGGCTCTGATCTTCTGTTTCAAAACGTCCAATAGCCAGCTCAATTTTCTCGTACAACAAAGGTGTGTTTATGAATTTGAAAAGCCTCGAGTATTGGTATAGCATTTACGCTTATCGTCACGGAAGCGTACAAATCTCAATATATTATTTGATGCCAATGCATGGTTGTGTTCTAACAAGTTGTTAGCGTAGCTGGTTGTTTTGGTTTCTATCTCGAGTGTATATATTTTCTGTGTCTGCCTGTTCTATGTGTACAAAATTACAGTCTGAACAGTTTAATTTATAAATACCTGATTGTAGCAAATAATTAGTTCTTACGCTTGCTTAAGCAAAGTGTTGAAAGTGTTTTGCCTTGCTTCAACAATATGCTTTAAATGTACTTGTTTTGGAGCTGGTGGTGCCCGTTGGCCTTTCAACCACTGCACTTCTACTACTTATGGGGAACCAAAAATGTTCGAACTCGGTTTTTCTTCACACCTACCATCTATACTAAATAGGATTTTAAACCCCTCTAGCGACTATCAAGATGTTGTATGTAAGTATGACATGCTGGACCGACTATTAACGTGCCCGTTCCTAGCACGCGGCGCCGTGTTGACATAGGTAGCCTTCTGACTCCCATACATGTATTGACCTGCACTAGGTACGTGAATAACCATCCTAGCTGTACAACCCAGAAACATTTCTTCTGATTTAATACATCAATCAGTTTAGCGATGTTGGCGTTATTGTTTACAATTTGTTCAATAATTAACATTGTTTGAGTAATTATTGCCAACCAGAGGAACTATTGAAGCTCTATGTATAAAAGACCTAGAGGCTGTTTATACATGCACTCATTTTATGGTGGCATGAGTCTTGCAATTTTATAATATCTGTTTAATCAATTACCTTATGCTTGAATAAGTTGCCTACCAGTTAAAAAACCGCAAGTTGAACGGTTGCCTATTAATTTTAAGTCACTTTACTAAGCTTAATACGTCGATTAAAAGAAAACAATGCTACTATCTTAGCAAATTACCAATTTTCTATTTTTACAAATAACGATTACATCTTTACAAAATATAAGTTGCTAAATGCTAACTAACTCTCACCTAACGGCCTATTTAGTAAATATGTGCAAGTAAACTGTAGAAAACTCATCTATTTTTACAGTGCACAGATATTTTGAAATCTAGATTAATCGGTTCAAGTATGTTTTGATTAATCACATATACACGATACTACTTGTCAACAATCAAATTGAACAATATTCAAATTTGAGAACTCGCCGTTGAAAGAAATCATTCGAGATAATTTAAGGGTTTGAAGAAAATTAATCACTGACACAGCTAATGTCATGTCAGATACCTAGTATTTATAAATATTTTAAAAATATTTCTTGAACCATCGTGGTTTTATTTATTCTTTTCGCCTTCCTTCTAATTTCTCTCGTATAAACTTGTTTATTATGAAATACCACTACCTTACTAATTTTACGGAATGTGATCTTATTATCCTTGTAGGTTAAGGAAAATTATTCAATAAAGGATCATTATAAACTGACTCCGCGTATAGGTTCTGGAATGTAGTGGCGGAGGATGATATTAGTTACAGCATTTTGCTCTTCTAGCTTTTCTGCTGCTACGTAGTCTTCTAGTGAATAATTTTCCAGGTTATGAGGGCAAATTCCTGTCCTTTAAAAATCTTTGTTTCCATGTTTTGGTGCAGTAACTCTTACAAATACCTAATTGAAAAGTTCTGCAATTGCAAAATGCTTTACCTTTGGATGTGGATTGCTTATTAAATATCTGTTGCACTTGCTATTAAAAATTCTATTTTCAGTGGTGAACACCGCATGCTATATCCAAAAGCCGAGGGAAATGTAATGTATCCGATGGATAGTTAACAAGATGACACCGTTTCTCTTATATAACTCATAATCTTTCAAAATTCAATGTGTAAGATGTTTTTTATTACAACTAGTGATGGGTGTTCGGTTCCCAACAATATTCCTTAATTTTTTGTATATGTTTGAGTTGCCGACGCACGTGGACCGAAGGGCCGTGGCCCCCCGTCGATAAACAGGAAACTGCCCCACGTGAAGGTCCAGTCTTCGGACAACATTACTGTCAGTGCAATGATTTAGTTATTGGCCATGTGCGGGTTTGTTACGCACATGGTATTGATTTGCGTAAGATCTGTTAGCTGACAATAGCGTGGGGCGGTTCTTGTTCTAATGTCTAGTTTTTAGAAAATATCTTTGCCCTCTTCGGGGGCCCTCTTTATAATCATTACCACTTGAACATTCACAGGGAGCAGACCTGTATCTGTCGCCTGCTCCTGCATTGTATCATTCTTATACCATCGTGATCAGTTAATAAAGTGTTATACTAAAATCAACAATTCCTCATTGTATTATTCTTCTGTTCGTCCTATTTAATCAGACAATTCGTAAACTCTTTTGAGAATGGTGTGTGAACGTGTACGTAAGCATCGCGTATCCACCAATGGGCATAATCGAATGATTTTAACAATCGAGATATTCATTCGAATCCAAAATGCGCGCGCATTTCGACAATGTGAGAAATGTCTTGCATCCTGCCTTTCGAATGATGTCTTCCTAGCACTTCCATTCTTATCTCGAATTAGTTATTCGGTTTTCGAATGGGCTTTGTACTGTATTTATTTAAATTTGGCCACGTTGTAAGATTAACCTGACTGTAAATGCCGTTTTATGATTTTCTGTGTTATATTATAAGCTATTAGGTAGGTACTTCGATTTATTTTATAGAATTACTTAATAGTTTATATTTTTATAAGCGTAATTATGACGAGTAATCTAGTCACTCACTTTAATAAACGGAATGGTAATATGAAAAACGGGACAGATTAGCAATAATCGTAAGTGATTGAGATCAAAAAAATGTGGTTCATTTGATATTTTTAAACAGTACCATAAATTGCTAAAATTATTTTATTTATTTATACAGTTTATGACAATAATATATTTAATTGGATAATAATCAATCTAAAACACACTACAATAAATATTTTTAAATTTAAGTATTGAAAAGTAGGAATAAATAATCGTAACTTAAGACTGCCCGTACGAATTTAAAAACAATTATTTTGCTAACTCAGCTCCACATGCGACCTATCATATAGAACGAGTCAAACATATTATTTTGCAGTTTGTCGTTTAGTATCTTGTCGAACTACAAGTTCATTAGAATACTGCACAAATTATGTACCGACACCAACGATATTTGATTACCAGCCGAACAACAAAATAAAAGTAATCCGGTAAGTTTTTATCATTCGAATAAATTATTAGCATCGCGGCGATTTCCCGAAATATATGCATAATCGGATATTTCGAATGATTTCATTCGAGATACGCCCATCACTAATTACAAATATAACGGAATCGTAGGATAAACTGAGATTATCGAACTATAACAGACAGAATTGATAGAACTAGATGGCAGTGCAGAATTTATCTACAAAAAATTAATAGAATGTCTATTTAAAAGAACCAAGAATTCATTGGGAGAAATGATTAATTAGAACAGTAACGATGAAAACAAAGGTAGATGGTGGTGTGACGACATTCGAGAACTGGTTGAAGATAAGAATCATCTAAACGAAAAGTGATTTTCGACCTAAGATGAAGGAAACAGAAAACCCGGTGTGACAGACAAGTTAAAAAATAATGGGCAAAGTTTCAGAATGTATGTGGCAAGAGAAATGTACCGAAATAGATTGTGTGATAGGTAGTAAAGAGTCGGATGAAGCATGGAAAATGATTAAGCAACTAAGAACGAATGAAATATATACACTACACCTAATCACCATAGACATTTGGAAACAATACTTTGAAAACCGTTTAAAACAAATACAGAAATGTGCAATACGAACAAGACATCTGAGAAATACTACAGGGAATGAAAAGCAGAAGATCACCGAGTTTTAGAGGTTGTCTGATAGAATTGGTAAAATACGCCCATAAGTTATAAATAAAAATTTAATAAATGTCGATATGGAGAGGAAATTACTTTCGAATGGAGAGAGGCATTTACAAGTTCAATACCACATTGATAGAGGGACAAGTGTGACAAGTTCTATAGGCCGAAAGTACAGACGCATAATAAAAACACGATTAGAAATGGAAGTAGAAAAAAATTAGATAATTAAAAAATAGATAATATTTTCTGTTAAGCACAATTGCAAGAAAGTACAATAGCATATAATAGAATAGAATAGAAATACATTTAATATTAATAGATATATACATAGAAAGCATACGACAGCGTCCCAATTAACAAGTTATGGAAAGTACTTGAAGGAAGTCAAGCAAAGAGAGTATAGTATATGTGAACTCTACAAAAACAACACAATTAAAGGAAAAGTAAATGATAGAATTTCACCAAAATTAGTTTGTTCGAAAATTCTAAGACAATGGTGTTCCATATCGCCCACTTTATTCAGTGTATCTATATATACAATAAACATTGCACAATTAGACTAAAAAGTGTGAAGGAAGGAGTATACCGATAGGAAACAACATGTTGCATGCATTACTCTTTGCGGATGATCAAATTTTTATCGTCTAAGATGAAGTAGACAGCGAATATATGATACGAAAATTGATAGAGGAATATAGTCAATGGGGTCTACAAATTCTGCAGGGCAGGATAGGTTACTTGTTTACAGTTACCTTCTGAGGACTTTTAAATATATGATTTTCTGATGCTAGTACTTTACAGCCCGGCCCTCTAGTGTAGAAACCTTTCGTCCTGGCCGCTAGGTGACAACTCTTTAGATACTATTAAGTAACACATTTTAATTCATACACAAATGAAATATACATTAATGCTAGTAGACAGACGTACAGGGAACATATAACAATGGGAAATACATTATCACAGGTATTTTATAGGTCAAAGATCTGCACAGTTGGAAAAGAAAAAATTACAAAATGGGCATAGCAAAAGGAAATACCATCTTGTACCATTACTATTTACGAACTACGAGGTTATTATTGCAGCTGACGAAGAAGATGTCGGAAACATGATGAGCAAATTAATTACATATTACGCTGGAGATTGGAAACCGATAAGGAGGAAGCGAAATATACGGTAAGCGGTGACCAAAGCGGTGATTTAATTACAGAGAAATGTTCGATAAAAGATTACACAGAGTACGACTGCCTTGAAGTGACAGCAACAAATAAAGGAATTCGATATAAAGCCATCCTAAACAAAATAGGACACGGAAAGGCCATAGAAATTGATAAAATGTATTATATGGATCAAAGCAATCAGCAAAGGAACTAATATAAATTTACTTATAACCATAACTGAAAGTGTTATCTATGGCTTAAAAGAATGAGATGTGGACAAAACCTGGAAAAAAAGAATAAAGCGGTAGAATTTCTGAAGAAGAAGCTGCAGAGTATCTAGAGTGGAAAGAATACCTAAGGACATCAATAAAGAACCAAACCAGGTATAGAAACAACGATTATCAACACATCTAAAAGAAATCGCAATTACTCTTGTACTGACATTTAGAAGGAATACAAGACATTAGATGGCCTGAAAGACTATAGAAGTGGTTCGCATATAAGAATGACGAAAACAGTAAAGACCAAGAACACCATGAAAAGAAAAGGTGAAAAATGCAATCTGGTCAGAGACCTACAAGGAAACGTTCCGGAATACACAAATTATGGCGTCTAAGATGTGAAAGACGGCGACACCTGTTTTATACATACAGGGTGATGAAGAAATAGGCGCAATAAATGTGGTAGTAGACTCTACATGTGACGACATTTAAAAAGTTCAATAAAACGTATGTTCGACAACGCTTCCTTGCTGAGTTGTAATGTTCTAAAGATACTAGCACTCCACTAAACATATTGCTGAAAATTTGGTTTTAATACTTGTATGTCAAAGAAAATTAATGTTTTGTAATTCCATTACTAATAAAGTTATAAAACTATATTTGGGCAGATGAAAATCCTTATGGTTTTGTTCGAAGTAGAATTCAACAGCAGTTCAATGTCAACGTATGGAGAGGCATTATTTGTGATGAACTGATAGGACCTCACAGGTTAATAGAAGACCTGCACGTACAGTTGTTGCAAAATGAATTAGATACCAACACTGTTGGAGAACGTTCCATTGGCCATACACCATCAATTGTGGTTTATGCATGTTGGTGCTCCACCACGATCTAGTTGCTTCGCAAGTCAGTTGCTCAGTGAAACTTCCGGTTTTTAATGAGTAGGTAGAGGACAACTGGCAGCGTGGACAGGTTATCCTCTTAAAGGGTGGTAGTTTGTAATACGATGTAATATTTTCAGTAAATCACGTGAAATGTTTTAATCTGTGCAGGAACGGAATCATTTAAATATACCGCACGGAAAAATTACGGATAGATTAAAAAATTAAAATTATAAAAATTATTCGCTCGACTAAACATAGTTAACCGTACTAAAGCACCGATTTTTTTTTTCATAAAATACTCGCCCTTCTCTTTTATTGTAAATTTAGGTTAAATGTCTTCAGTTGTCCTTTCATATTTTAATTTTATTTGGTATAAATGCATATTTCAAATGCTTCTATTTATTCATACGATGTAAATACATTTAAAATATGCACAACGGCAGACTAAGCTGAAAATAATGCAAATCCCTACCACAACGTAAAAATCACAGCCACTCTGATGTTATCATGTTAGTTAAGTTAGCCACTGCATTTAATTCCGTTGCACCCTTCATAAAACCAACCTACAAGGTTTTCGGATCGAGGGCAAATTCCAGGACGAAAGGAACATTCCAGCGGGATCGTTTTCCCTCCTGTATACATATGTAGTTAATTGCGAGTTATACAGCCTGTTCTCTAGTTAATGGGCCTTGGCATATAAAAACAACAAAAAAGTTTACGTTAAATTGAACCCGGATGTGCATTGTTATAAAGTAACAACTTTTTGAATTTTAAATTAATTATAATAAATGTTAATGATTTTTATAGATAGTTTGACTACAGACATTAATGTTTCTAATAAATGGTGCTAAAGTTGTTATACATCTTCATAATTTACAAATTATTTCTTAAAAGTCAACCTTTCAAAGACGCGCAAATAGAGATCTATTATTAACAGCATGGTAAGGATTTTTCTTTAATCAGTTTAAATTCAATTAAAGTAGAAAAACTGTGCCATGAAGGTCAAATATGTATCAGCTCGAACGTTGCTACTGATGAGGCTAGGATTTTGATTAACTAAGAAAATGTATAGTGTACTGTACGCTGATTATTGTACCAAAAACAGAAATACAGTAATAATAAAAAGTACTGGTAAAAAAATTTTTTTAGTTGAACCTTGATTAAACAAGAGATGTGGTTCATGCATGACGGTGCACCAGCCCAGTTTTCTCATATTATTGATTATTTAAATACTATATATGGTAACCGACATAGCCACCGCTATCAGTCGATGGGTTAAGCTGAAGCTTTCGGTATATTGTACGCCCATTAGTACGCAGAAGGAACTAAGGAATCGTATCATGGAAGCTGCAGTAAATATCAAGAATAGTAACAATACGTGCCAGAGGTCGTGCCGAATGCTGCATTGAACAAACGAAGCTCACTTTTAACATGTATGTTGAATGCTTACTGTTAAAAATGCATCTTTACTCTTTAATATCTTAATAACAAAAAAGTTTTAACATATAATTGTACTAACAGCTTTGATTACTGTGACCTAAAACCATGTTGCTAGAATAATCCTTTGAAATTTTGAACTACCCTTTATATATACAGAGTGATTCACAGGATAGTAAAAGCCCACCATTGCGGAAATTGGTTATATCTAAATTTTCAGTGGGTTAAATAAAGACTTCTAATAAGCAGGATGTGTAAATTAATTAATGAGACTGATTTTTTCAGTTATTTATTCGAATAAAATTACAATTCAACATTTTCCTTCGCAGTAATTGCCTTGGGAAACCACACAGTGCTGGAGACGGTTTTTGCACTCCTCATAGCAGTGCTGGAACTGGGATACTGGAATAGCTTTCAGCTGGCCGGTTACAGCCGTTTGAGTGTTTTCAATTGTCCCAAAATGACGTCCCTTGAGGTGATTTTTCAATTTAGGGAAGAAAAAAAATTCACAAGGACTCAATTCGGGCGAGTAAGGAGGCTGAGGAGCCACAGAGATATTCTCACTGGCCAAAAAATCGTTTATTGAAATTGCTGTGTGACAAGGCGCATTGTTTTTGATGTTTTGTCTCACACACATGACCCTTTTTCGAAGTCTTTCAAGAACCTCTTTATAAAAGTGTTCATTCACCATTTGGTCTTGAGGCACAAACTCTTTGTGAACGATTCCTTTGCTATCAAGAAAACAAATCAGCATGCATTTGATCTTCGACTTGCCCATTCTTGCTTTTTTGGCCTTGGGGAGGTTGAAGTGTGCCATTCCATGCTCTGGCGCTTGGTTTTCGTGTAATACTCAAACACCCAGGACTCGTTACCAGTAATGACACGTTTCAGGCAATGGGGATCATTTTAAATTGATTCCCAAAAATCAGAGCACCTTTCCCTCCTGATGTCCTTTTGGTCCTGTGAATGGTTTTTCGGAACCATTTTTGCGCAAATTTTTCTCATCCCCAATGAATTGATCAAAGTCTGATGAACGGTGGTGTGAGTCAAATTCAACTCTTCCCAGATTATTTTGATTGTCAACCGACGATTTGAACGCACAAGATCCCGGACTCTGTCGACATTTACTTTCATCGGTTCTTGAAAATGAAGGCCTTCCGCTGCAAAGTTCATCTTCAATCGACTCTCTTCCTTCTGAAAATGCCTTAAAAACCGAAAAACCTGGACCCTTGACAAACCACTGTCTCCGTAGGCCTGCCGAAGTTTTGCAAAAGTTTCAGTTGCACTGTGCCCCAGTTTGAAGCACAACCTGATAGCACACCGTTGCTTGAAATTAAATTAACTCATTTTCAGAACGCACTAGAAGAAAAAAATGACTCTAGCGAGTTCAAACTCATACTGAAGGCGTATCACATGTTCACCTGCGGCCCTTTCCACCCCCGCGGCCCATGTGTTGCCAGATCGAACGCTACGCTACCTGTCTCATTACTTTATTTACAAACCTCGTATATTTATATACACTTTTCTACTTTAAATAAGTTCTGGAATTCATCTCCGAAATATTGCAGGTACATTTTGGGACACCCTCTATATGCGCGTATGTTAACAGTTTATCGTGCATATTATATCAGTGCTTTAGTTATTAGACTCTATAAGCTTCGCCTAATAAGTTTGGGGACTTAACCTTGACGTAACGTAAACTTTGCCAAGAGTCTGCTTCTAGGACTGGCGCTCTTATCCATGCTGCAGCCGCTAAAGAAAGTTTTACTTTAACAGACCAAAAAACAGTGGCGGCTTGTACTAAAGGGCACAAGAGCACGTGTCCACCCAACCACCAAGATAAACACAGAAAGAAATTCGCATGTAATTCAGTGCATTATTTTAATTTAATTATTTTAACGATGGTATCAAATTTTCCTTCAGCACCAAAGGCGCGGCTAACACGCTCAAAACTATGTTCCGGGGAACGCTCTGATTTGTACCTATTTAGAGGATGATTCGGTTGCCTATCGGTTATCTTCGCTATACGCGAGATAGATACCAGGCGAATGGGGCACCGAGCACATTGTTCCCGTTTGCAGTCAACGGTTGAATTTGGACTTTGGAGCGCTGTTTTCGCGCAATCGCGCGTTTGAATTCAAAGACGAAAGTGACGTTTTTTCAATAATGGAAGTTAATTGTGTGCAAAAAGATCGACTGAACGCATTGGCGGTCCTATCAATAGAAAAGAAGTTCGTCCAGTCTGTCCCGGATTTTGACAACAAAGTCATAGACGTCTTTTCCAGCATGAAAAATAGGAGAATGGATTTTATGTACAAAAAATAGATAAGTTTTTTCTTGTGCCCACCCTCTTTCTTAACTCACGAGCCGCCACTGCCAAAACACCTGGTTTATGACTAGATAGCATTCAGTTTCACCTAAAGTGTGAAATCAAAATGTATCAAAAGTTTCATTTTCCATACAAGTTAAGCAATAAGTGTTTATGAAGAGTTACCTAAGCGATTATTGTTTACCACGTTGCGGCTACCAGAAACTCATTTGATTAGATTCATTAAATCTGAGAAAATAATAGCCGTTTATTGACTCTCTCAGTTAATATGATCATAAACTTTAAAGATCAGTAAACTGTATTTCGCAGTTAATTGATATCCAGTATAATTATAAAAATTTATTTACAGCAGACTATTTTTCTATCAGTTAAATGCTTAAAATGAAAATTGCTTTGTTCCTAGTAACTATATCTTTTTATTTAGTATTGTCTGAACATCATAGGAGTAATCAAATCTGTAAGTCATAATTAAGACTCATGCCGAAAACCCTCACGTCTTATAAACAGATTTCAAGTCTTAATCATTTATATTACAATTTTTCGTTTTTACTAATAATAAGTTTTTATTAAGTATTTCTTAAACATTATCGTTGTAATAACTTCTTAGAACTTTGCTTACTGCCGCGGTTTATGCTTTCGCAGAGACATGCGTTGTATAAATACGGATCATTTTTGCTACATAGCGACTTTTATAATCATCACGTTGATCTTCGTTCAAACAAGTGTGTATTATTCCATTCTTCCAGCGTATGATTTTGACGAAAGGAACAACACCGCTCCTCAAAGAGGCCAACTTATAAAAGCAAATAATCCTATGCGGTCCGGATTAGCAGTAAGAAAATAATTTATCTATTCTTATCATGTAACCAAGTCAACCTCCAACCCAAATTTTCCACTACTTTTGAATCAAGTAAACACATAGGATAAAATACAACTTATCAAATTATTTTACAGGGCAGGGGAGTGAGAATAATTGACACAAATTTCAACTATTTTGACCAACGCAAATTCACTGAAATAATCAGAAATACCTATAAATCGTATGACGATCCAGTATACCGGGCACGCATTCTTCAATACGAACTGGCGATTAGATTTCGTGCATATCCTCACGTACTCATCAACTACGAGTCTGTTGTGTACTATCAGAATTTTTATATAATTTGTGACTACCATCGTGATCGTATATTTGCATGGGGATTATAAAAATACTAGATGTACAAATGAATGTTGTATCATATAATAAATCGTTGAATAATATTACTGTTTAATACCTTCCCTCTAGTATTATTCATAGACATTTCGCTCAGCAAACAACTGCTTTCTATAGACTATACATTATATAACGGTAAAGTATACGAAATACCATTCTCAAACATTATACAACCATAGAATAAACTTCTTACAAAAATACTTTACCAATTATTAAAAAACGAACGAAGCAGTTCGCTTAGACTTACCCATTAATACTAGAGAAACACCCTTTAGCGAAACATTCAATCGCCACAGATTCTCTAAACAACAATTTAATATGATAATCGTGGATATGAAATCATTAACGAGGTAAAGGAGTAAAATTTCAGGCCTTTACATCGGCGGCCATTTCATCGCTGGCCGTTTCAACGTTCATCGCCGGTTCATCGCCACGCCGAACAAAAAGTAAAACATGTTCTGTAAACACAATTTTTTTTATTATAATAGAATAACATAAAAAACCAGAGCCTTAGAAATTATTATTTATTGTCAATAAAAGCAAAATTAGTAAACACATATAATGATACATTTAAATTGATAATTATGTGCTAAACCACGTAAATATTTCAATTTGTTTCTATTGTTATAATCTGCAACAATTCTTAAGATGCGTTCATCAACCTGAGATATTTTCTTAATTTAACATGTGGTTGATTCCCGGCGATAAGTTGTTCGTAGTATACGTCGCGGCTCTTCTGCACTTTCGGCAGCCCATCGATCAATTTCCAAATACTTGGCTGATCAACTTCCAACTCTGTTTGCAGTCGCCGATGGGCAGCTTCTGCATGGTTGTTGGTGCGATCCTTATCTAAACACGATAGTATACAGTCGAGATTTCTGGAGGGAACAAACCAGGACGGCTTCCAATGCCACGCCTATTTGAACGCCCTGTATAATTATCTTTTAACCAATTCAGTAATGGATGTAGTTCTGCTGCTTAATGCAAAGTTTGGCTCATTATTACAACGCGCTGTAAATCCCATTTCACTCAATTGCTTCTTCATATTTTTCGCTAAATGGAAAAAGCAACTTGAAACACTCATACTGGAAAAAACACTCGGTTATTGTAGTAATAGCTGCTTGCTCAAAATCACAATTGGTGGATCTTAGACTTAAATTCGGTAGCAGTCTTTTTATTGCTTCCACATTTCCACATAAGTCCTGCGTTGTTGATTTGTTAAAAGTGCATAAAATGCACTCCACCGTGCTGTTTAGCCATAACCACTTAAACTTGTGAAAACAACCTGGGTGAAATTGAAAATGTCCCATCGACATGCCAAGTCTAAATTGTTATTTAACTAAACAAAGAAATTTCGTTTTACCGATGTAAAACTCGCGATGAACCGGTCTGACGATGAAACGGCCGACGCTCAACCGACCTGGCGATGTAACGACCACGACGAAACGGCCACAATGAACCGGCCACGATGAAAAGTCATAGACCGTCGTAAGTAGTCGTACCATGAAGAAAGGAGAAAAATCGGAAACAGAAGATGAAAAGGTTGGCTGGCAGCAAGAAATATGCACGAGCTGTATTCAAGAAGAATATTGCCATTAACAACACTTTGAGCAGTAAGTTTACTAGAAACTGAAAATATAAACTTTTACTAAACAACAACATCTTAGTACATTTCTCCATCATCATAATCGTGATCCTCGTTTGTACCGCTTGTGCAGTGTCGAGGCGGTGTGAGGCAAAACTAAGCTAGTTTGTGCTATGCACAACAGAGCCCGACTCTGCGGGTTACCGTTGGTGCGAAACCGTGCTTGACTTGCCTGGTGTGTGTGTAGATGTTTTTGTTTAAGGTCGTCTTACCAACCGTAATATGAGGAGTGCCATTAGTTTGATCCTCAATGGTAAATGGAAATCGGGACCCACTACCGACCACTCGGGGAATTAGAAAAATTTCCGACCCCTGGAGTGATTCGAACCAGGAAGCGTTAGGACTGTTACATCCAAAGCTTGGCTGTCTTAATACTGAGCCACCCCAGCCTTAGTGCATTTCTAATTAACAATTAAATGTAAAAACTGCAATTGAAAGAACAACAAAGGATCTACTGTTAGACAAAAATCAAGAAAGAGGACAACCTTGGACACGTCCAAAGAAAAAACGTAATCTAACGCAGAATCATATTCCATTGCAAAAACAAGAAAGCTAATTCAACTTCAACTTCATTTTGCGGCTGTACTAAACATAGATACTTACAGCAACGAGATCCAAAAATTATCCTACCACAACTATACCAATCCAGAAATATACACAAAGAAAAAATTGTTTGAACTGAGAAATTCATCTTGTTAACTTCTAACACATTTTCTGTGACTGGCAGTGTCAACTCTAGCAAGGAAAAGATTAACCATGGTTGTTATTTTGCGCATTTAAAAACAAACAATTAAGAAACCATACGAGGATTAAGCGACAAATTGGTGACATTCGATGGGGAAGACTGTTTACAAACGTTACAATCATTTCAGTGCTCACCATCATCAACATACAATAAATTATAAGACTGAACGAGGTAATATTTACAAGCACCACAAACCACTAAAAGATGAAGCAACTGTACACCCAGGCAGCAAACACTACAATAAGGGTTTTAAGTCATTAGCTTGTTACCACTTTCTCGCCCTCGTTTGCTTGCCACTGATTGTTCGAAAGCCGAATGCTCTCTGGGAAAGATGCTCGCCATCAGTTTGCTCGACATGCATGTATTAATAAAAGAAAGGCAGGCAAAAAAGCAAAAAAAAATGATATAGAAAAGCACTAAAAAGGCAAAAATAAAG
>JABXWE010022049.1:0-23770 GCA_014611495.1 Limonius californicus | reverse complement strand
ATTCTGTTTTAAAGATATGAACTTTAACACTCTCGTACAAGAAAACTAAGCTCCAAATACCTACTCTTTTTTGAAGATTTGTATTAAGCATTCATAAAGGAAAAATTCTACCTGAAGCTTTTAAGGCATTTAAAGGACACCCTGTATAAATATGTTAAACGTATAGACGCGCAGCAACTTTTTCAGCTAAAATGTTTCCGTTTACGGGCTTGCTTATTGGGTCGGTATTATTCGTTAAAACGGACGTTCAACCTTTTACAGATGACTCTTTCAGTTCTGCAAAATTTACCCCGTCCGCCCATTTCTAACAGTTATCACTAGAGCTTGGAAAATATGCACTAAAAAATCGCAAAAATATGCACCAAAAAGTTCTTAAAAATAGGGATTGTCACGCTTGTTCTCCAATCTTCTGGTAACCTTGAGTTTTCTAATATTTGCTGGAACATCGTTGTTAATTCTCTAGCTAGTGTCGTGCCTCCGTATTTCAGGGGTTCGTTGGGTATGGTGTCGGTACCTGGTGCTTTTCGATTTTTAAGATTTTTCATGGCCTCTATGATTTGTTCATACGTAAAGGTTGTTGTATTGGGGGTTTGATGGCGGTCCAATAATTGTTCCAAGTCGTCTACCTTTTCTTAGTCGCTTTGGAACAGAGTATTCAGATATTTGGTCCATTGCTCTTTATTTATATTATTGATCTGTATGTACTCATTAATGTTTCTCTTCTGTCTCTTAAGAATTCCCGATATTCTTCTTTGCACACCATACAAATCGTGCATGCAAATATGCACCAAAAAGTTGAAAAATATGCTCTTAAATATGAATCTATGCACTTAAGTATGCTTTTATGCCAAAAAATATGCAAAACAAAGTTCAGTTCAACAGAATTTGCACTTGTTACTAACCACAAAAAAATTAAAACCCATATTTTACAAAAATAACGTTACATTTATTAACAATAAACCCACATAGATACATACACAAATTGCACTATTTAATTAAGTTAAAACAATACAATACTAAAAGTTTTTCTATATTACCAATACTCATAGATTGCCTGCGGTCACTTAACATGTGTTTGTAAGATGAAAAAACTCGTTCAACATCACAAGATGTTATGGGAGCATATTTAAATTTACAAATAATGCTTGGTTCTATATCTACATTTACATTGTGAGTAAAATTTCCATTTAAAATGTCATTTATTTCATTAAGTTGCTTGAAACCTAATTTTTTTCTAAAACTGAACAATATTTCATTTTTATATTATTTGTGGCTGGAAACTGATCAATCTGATCTTTTAATGAATTTACAATTGAAATTTTTGTATCTAAACTACATCCTTTAGTTTCTAACTTTGTAATTGCAAAAAATGTGATTGGAGTCAACTATTTTGAAATACTTTTTGTCAGCAATCCACTTCTTTAACAGAGCACCTTTATCAGAAGTCTGCTTAGGCATTCTAATACTAAGACAATCACTATACTATAAGTTTAAGAATACACCGTTGATGTTGCTGAGTGACAACTGATTTATAAAATTTGAATCTTTACTATTTATGGCCAAAAGAAGAAGAGAAGGGGGGAAAATTTACCTCCACCAGTTACAAGAATCACAACACAACAAGAAATAATCTCGCCTAATATAGTCCTAATGGGACTAGGTATTAATATTGTTGTTTCCTTTTCGTTACCTACCATCAAAAATGTGTTTAGCGCAACAGGGTGTAATCCTGTACTTACTTGTTTATCAATAAAGTCGGACATTCCCATCATTAAGTTCGGAGAAATTTCTAAAATAGGGGATAATGTCGTAGTACAAATGTACTTTACCCTAAATTAGAAAACTCCGCCGATAATTTTTGGAAATTAGTTAAACAAAGTTCTAAAATATGCAAATTTTTTTGCATATGCATTTATAGTAAACGTTGAAAATATGCATTTATGCACTTAATATGCATTTTGCATATTTTCCAAGCTCTAGTTATCACTAAGCAATACTGGAAAACAGTCAATTGTAGTCTGTAGATAAAGAAATTTTGTAGACGTTATTAGTGATTGAAAGTTTTTTACAACAGTTTACTGAAATACATTTTATAGAACTTTTCAGTAAACTATTGTTATGGATATAGAATCGTTAACGTATTATTTTGTGAAAAATTATATTGTAGTTTAGTACTTCCGCAAATACAGTATAATTCGAATACATATATAGAAAATGTCATTACAAAATATTAAAGTGTATAGGACGTTATAGCCTAGGATTTCTTCTAAATTTATTATTCTTGATTTTCGTTGTTACTTAACTACTTTGTAATTGTTGCTTTAAGAAACAATTACAGTCATTTTAAAGCCTTTAATAAATACAATAAATATAGCCATTAACACGTCCCTAGCAAGAACCTTCAAAATCTACTCTTTCCAACAAACGACAAAGAATATCACAGTAATTACAAGTAAAAATTTAGAAACAGCTGCGACAGCGCACTTTAAATTTAGGCATTAATTAAATCATGAATAATTTTAAAGGAAACCAACAATCATTCTCCGTAATATACCACATGCGTTATGCTGTACTAGTTTTAGAATAGTAAATGTCATATGCGCAAAACCAAACCTCATAAATGAATCTATATTAATTCCGTATCCCTTCCACCTGTCTCAATTTTGTGGGAATTTAAACTCCACTCCAAACCTGAAAGCGTACATTACATGAAACACAAATTCGTATGTATCAAGCCTGTACAAATTTTAGGTCTGCTCATTTGCTCGCACCCATTTACTAGCCATCGTTTCTGCTCGCCTGTCGTTTGCTTGCAAGTGTTTATGCTCGACAACTACTTGTTCACCAAACTGATTACTCGTGGGACAGATGCTCGACAAACAATTTATTTTTAAAGTAAAATATTGTCTGTGGGCATTTAGTACATGCTGTTAGTAATTCTCAAAATCTTTCAATTTTGCAATTTGTAAATGTCTGCAAACACAGAACATATGAAATTGTAGGCAGCCGTGGGATAGCCTTATCGACATGTTACGCATATGTATGCGCTTTCTCTTCCTTGCAGTTGTGTCGTAAATCTACATAAGCTGACGGTCACAATTAAGGATGAAACGCTAGAGCCTAAAGCCACAGGTCTCGTAGTCGTTCTAGTGTATGTTCCCTAAGGACCTCGGTGGTCTAGTGCGAGAACGCATGGGCCACTCGAGGTCACAGCAAATGCAGGGCTCCATTGGGGCGATCGAAATCCGACTGGGGCGACCGCATTCGCTTAGTTAAGTTTAGGGTGCATGTTGCATGAATGTTTAGTATGTAAGGGACGCCCGCACCCCCCTGAAGTAATGCGAAAGCGGTTCCGGAGGGAGGAACGGTAGTAAGAATAATTTATATAAAATAAACTGCATATTAGTTCTCTGGCCCTTTCTTTCGCCTTAAATTTTCGATACCTCAAATCCCGTGCAGCTACAGTTTAGCACTATATCTTTCCATTACATTCGTCGCAAATTCCATTGTATTTCTACGTATCGGTCATTGGCAAGTTAATTTCAGCGTGACTACGTCACTGTACTGAATCTTATCCGGAAACAATAAATATTTACATGACCAGTTACAAAGTACATATGCTATCCAGATAGTTTATTTTTTGTCAATAATATAATGATAATTCGTGAATACAACAACCTTTCCATTCGCTACGTAACATTTTATGAACATGTTATCTTCAAAATTCCAAGTTCTAAATTATCACAATAGGTTAATTATTACTTTATATTATTTTTAGGAAAACTAGTAAACTGCCTCTATATTCACCCCCGAGAAATATCAGAAAAATTTAACTGAATAACTGTATACGGGGTTTTCCATTAAAATAAAAATAATATCAGAACGCAGAAATAAATATACCAGCTGTGATATAGAAAAACTCAATGAATTTTAACAATAAATTATTGTTTTGGACTATGATAGGTACTTCTCCCCAAAGTTTATTTATTATTTACTTTAGAGAAAATGGCAGTTGTCAGAGGCATACCTTGCGGGTACACTCACCCATTGTTCAAACGTCTCAAGCAAAACAATGTCTTTTTAATGTGTGAAGCATGTAATGTCTTCAGAAGTCAGCATTTTCTTCCATAACAACAATTCCCAATTTCCGTAGAAAGTGATGTTTCGTACGTCATTTAATAAGGAAGTGTGGAAAATAGTCGGATTTTGTAAAAATGTTTATACCGCAATTGAGAAAATACTTTATATTTAATTTTTCCTAATCCAATCTCACAATTTTTTTTATATAAATTATTTTATAGGATAAGTAAGTTCCTTTCTAAAATTAATAATCAGTCATTCGCGCATTTTCTAATGGGCTCATTAAAATGCATTTAACATGAAACGCAAAAGCATAATTAGGAGAAATACTTATTATGTTATACAGTTGCATTTTGCATGTCCTTAACAGCCGCAAAATGCCATCCGAAAACAAACAGTTCAAATTATCGGATGAAAAACGTTATTAAATAATTTTTCATCATAAACAAGGCGCTTCCAATCGTGAAATAGTTATGACTAGACTTAGGATAATTATGCACTAAAAAACTTCAAAATATGCATGCAAATGTGCATCAAAAACATCCAAAATATGCGCTTAAATATGTACTAAAAAGTCAACTAACTGGAAATAAAAATCAATACATATTTATTTTTCTATTAAAATGTACAAAAATTTTTAAGGTCCAAAATTATTTAATTAAAATTAATCAAAAACCACAAAATTGCCAATTTAAAATTAATTATATTATGAAAACAAATCATAATTGCACTTAACAACAACGTGGTGAAATACATTTTCGAATGTAAATTTGCGCCTGTTGTCGGCGAGAATATTTTTGTACTGTGAAAAGACTCTCTCGACATCACACGACACTATTGGTACAAATTCATAATTTACAATATCAATGATATTTAAATGTTCATTTCTTGCATCAAGGGCTGTTTCATTTTGCAACACCCCGCTTATATTCTTCAGTTGTTAATAGCCCGAATTTTTTTAACAGCACTTCGTTTAATTTATTAATGAAATCCTTTTTCTTGAGTTTAGTAAAACCTTTAACCTTATCTTCTACTATTTCAATGCTGTCTTGTAAAGATAATCCCTTCGTTTATAGTTTAGAGATTGCAGTTTAAATGCAAGCCAAATTAGCTCTAATAAAAATCAAATCTTCTCGTATACCTTTTTTCTAAGAATACCCTGTGCTTCTTCAATGCCCTGCGCTTCTTCAATGCTCTGCGCTTCTTCCGAGTCGAATTCATTAACAACTATCATCACAATTTCAAAATTTTCAGCGTAATACACAGCAGCGTCGATCCAAGTTCCCCACCTTGTAATGGTTGGCGCGGTCGAAAGTGGAGCGTCCACCGCAACTTCCCGAAACTTCTGCACACGACTCGGTGCTTTGAGAAAAATCTTTTTCACAGATGATATCAGCACATTAACGTTTGAATAAATATTGCGAACTAAGTCAGCTACTCGGTGTAAACCATGTACTAAACAGGTCACATGTATATGTTTAGATACAAAATCTGCAGTACTCGCATTGCTTTGCTCATATATGGTGCAGCCTCACTACAAACTACTCCCACTTTTTCATATAAAATGCCAGATGGCCACAATAAGCTTAGATAGTCGTTGAAAAAAGCAGCAATTGTTGAATGATTCGCTTTGTCCAAGACTTTTAAAGTCAGCAGATATGATTTAGTTTTTCTTCGTTAACCTCTAATATACCAAACACAAAATTTGCTACGAATCTTTGTTCTGCATCGGTTGTCTCATTCGAAGAACCCCAAATACTGTTATCCTTTACTTTTTCTCTTAGTTTGTGTAATGTTGCTGCATATAACTGGGAAACATAATTTTTCTTAATGTCGACTCGTCTGGAATATTCTGTTTCGTGTACATTTCCAAACAACTGCAAAGAACTTCATTCTTTAATTTAGCCAACGGAATATCAGCGCAATTAAAAGCCTTACAAATTTTTTCATTAAATTCTGAACGTTTAGATCCACGCCTTGGTAAATCAGAAATGCATGTTTTCCGGTTTGGAGATGCTGCGTAACTTGGAACTTTTTGGTTGCCGCAACAGGAACTTCGCAGTATTTACAAAATAACAGACGCCCATCTGTTGTGAAATCATCATAGTTCCTCACAAACTGGTTTACAATAGCACTTATACACTTTTTTCTTTCGGTATCTTGTAGATGTTAACAAACTATTGGAACAAGTAGACAACTGATTGTTGATGAAATGATGAATTGCTAAACTTTCTACTTTCACAGGTTTTACCGTTAACGCAACAGGATCACTCAAACCCTGATAATCCTCTTAGTTTGACGAAGTGAATCTGTCCTTCATAACAAAAAATTGTATAAATATACAATTTAAACAGGCAAATACTGCAAATTATGCATTAATGCTCAAAACAATTAAAATATGCATTTCTAACCAAAAATGTCTAAAATATGCATTTGCATAATTATCCTCAGCCTAGTTGTGACAGTGCAGTGCAATCAATCCACAGTTATTAGAGTTGCCAAAAAATATTTTGAGACGGGAAAAATTGAAGATAAACCCCGCAGTCGCCGTCCAAGAAAACATCAGTGAGAGGCGACAGTGTATTGCCGAGGACGAGCCTGGCAGACAGAAGTCTTAATTCGACAGGTTTAACCAAAATATGGTCCGAAGCTGCTGGTGTAAGTGGATGCACTTCCACTATAAGACGAAGGCTTCTTAAATCTATTCTTAGGGGTTGCGAAGCAGAAACTCCTCCTATCAGAAAAACAAAGGCTCCACCGTTTAAGATGGGCAAAGGATCATCGCCATTGGGCCCCAGAACAATGGCGGAAAGTATTATTTAGTGATAAATCTACCTCTACAATTAACAATCATGCTGGGAACACATATGTTATAAAATTTCCTAGAAAAGGATGTTCACGACAGTGTGTTCTGCCGACAATTAAACATCCAACCTCTGTCTTGATATGAGGCTGCATGTCTGCTGAAGGTGTTGGTAGACTGCATGTTATATCTGGCATGATGAATGCAACCAAATACATTGATGTCCTACAGAAGAAGATGCTGCCTGGTGGTAAAAAATTATTTCCTGACAAAACCATTATCATTCAAGATGATAATGCTCCTTGCCACAGAGCAGAAGTTGTGCAATCTTGAATGTCGGCCAATAAAGTTTAAAGAATAGACAAGCCAACACAATCCCTGAACCTAAATCCTATAGAAAACATATGGCAGAAGAGTTCTAACATTATTTCAATAAAAAAGCCCCAAAAAAGTGAAATTAATCAAATTCCAAATTGATACCTGATGCCGCTGCATTGCGAAGGAAGAATTACAAAAACTGGTGAATTCTATGCCAAGAAGGTGTGAATTAGTTATTAAAAACAAAGGATGGCCTATTAAGTACTAAAATAGTTTAAAATTAATTAGTGTGTATTGTAATAAACGTTTAGGTGTAAACTGTATATGAATAATGTACAATTTTTCTGTTTTTGAATAAATTTTATACATCGAATTGTCTCCGTTTATTATGGATCAATATTTGGGCTATTATTATTACTACTATTGCGTTTAAGTACCTATATTATATTTGCAATTATGAAATGAAAAACATGAATTCAAACTGCAATTTATCTTATTTGTGCAACTGATGCAGAACTTTTGCACACCACTGTAGTATCGAATCTAGGCAAATTAGCCCCCGGAGAATTGGTCCCCGGAAATTTGGCAACGGTAAATTAGCCCCCGGAAAATTGGTCCCCAGGAAATTTAGCCCCCGGAAAGTTGGCCCCCGCTAATAGCATTTATGCGTTATGTTGAAATATTTACCATCTGAGCAAAAATCATTAACTCCTATAACCCCTAATCACCTCCCTATTATTACCTGCACCCATTAATACGCTTATCTGGCTACGGATTACTGCATTTGAAAAATACATGAACTGCGTCGGACAATAGGTCACAATATAAAATTTAGACCCGAATAGATTTTCGTACATGTTTATATGCATATAATACGATTAATTGTTGCTTACGTTAGATCAAATAAATCAATATAAATAAGTAAATTAGAGTTTTATTTAATTGTATTATTTAAGTTCGTTTTCAAATAATATGAATCAGAAATGACTATGCATTAAAATAAGAAGAAGAATAAAACAATTGAAATTAATCAATTACTTTTTACTATTGACGAAGTTTCAGAACGTTCACGGGCTAGCCACAGTTTATTTCATTACATTATTTACATTTAAACATAACGCATAATACCACATAAATGCTAATGGCGGGGGCCAACTTTCCAGGGGCTAAATTTCCTGGGGCCAATTTTCTGGGGGCTAATTGTCTGTTGCCAAACTTCCGGGGACCAATTTTCCGGGGGCTAATTTACCAGTTACCGTAATATCGCCCTGAATTCCTTTTTGGTAAATACAATAAACCCTGGGATTTTTGGGCCTGGATTTTAAGGCATTTCGGTTTTAATCGACAAAATTTCCAGTTCGTATGTAATATGTGAAAATTAACATACTATTAATTTTTAAATAATATCAACCAAGATGTGCTTATAATTAATTAACAGGATATTTTTGTTATTAATTCACTGGTAATTTTAACTATTTTTAGCGAATAAACCATCTGTTTGTAAAAACACTGTAGTAATTTACCAATTTTTTAACATACACATTCGGGAAACCTACGTTATTATATAATGGACTTTCGGATTTAACGGACACCCCCTCGTCCAAATTAGGCCGTTATATCGAGGTTTTACTGTATGTATTACGGAGGAAAAATACTGTATTGTGAATTCAGGGTTGGTTTAAATAGGTGTAATCGTAACTATACTGTTTATAATGCTCGTGAGTACAAATAGGTTGGATTAAGTTAGATTGGATTAGATTAACTACTTATACAGAATATTAATGAATATGTGTTACAAATTTATAGAATATCTAGTGGATTCAAAACACCCTTTTCAAGCTTAGACTGAACTTAGGAGTAATGCTGATTATAATGTTATTGATTTGTCAATCATTACAATAATTGCTGAAAAGGACGACCACCAACTTCGATGGAAGAATTGCACCTCCGAAACATATTTTGGTATACTCTATTAACAGTGCCAGGCGTTGTTTCAAGTTCTTGCGCTGCTGCCAGAATCAGTGCGTACAAGATCTTCTTCAGATCGTCAGATAACCCGTAATGGCACTTCATCTAATAATTCTGGCAATATTTCTTGCAAGAAGATTAAGAAGATCAGACAATGTGGCAAAAATTACGCCCCAATTGAACAACATTCAGGTAGATAACAACCGTTACCTGTAGCTCAAAACGATACGTTTCCGGGCATGAACTTCTTATTAAAAGTTGGTCTATTTTGAATGCCCTACATACCCTATAAATTTGTAGCACGTATTCGTTAACACTCTGGATAGCCGAGAGTTCACATAAATCTGAAAGCTTGTTTTCAAAGGTAACATGCAAGCACCACATAACATCACATAATTAAAACAAAATTTTATTTGCCCCACAACGGTTTCGGCAATACCATTTGCTTAGGAAAATAGAATTTAAACATAAATGAGTATTAGAAAGCTGTTTGCCCGGGCATATAGTATTTTCCTAAAAAAGATATTTTCCTGAAATAACTATTTGCCGCGACATATTCATCATACGGAATTATTTTTACAGGAGAACTCTACAATGCTTTAGAAATTTCCAGACCTCAGCTAATATTCTGTTCAAAGAAAAGTGCAGATAAAATGTTGCAACTACAAAGGAAGTTTACTTTCATTGAAAAGATCGTGGTGCTGGATTCTAAGGACAACATTAATAGCATTCAATCTCTTCCCAATTTTCTAGCAGATAACTCAGACGCAAATTTTGACGCAAGAAATTTTAAACTTGCAAATTTTGATCCGGCCGAACAGGTGGCACTTATTATGTGCTCTTCCGGAACGACAGGCTTGCCAAAGGGAGTCATGTTGACTCACAAAAATATATCTGTGCGATTTGCCCAATGCCAGTACGTCACTATCATGAAATTTTAGAAATGTTGGTTAATGAGAATTTCATTTTACAGTGATCCTGTATTTGCAACACAGTATACACCAGGAACTACTGTTCTATCATTTATGCCTTTTTTTCATGCCTTTGGTCTTATTACAACAATGGGGTATCTTTTAGTAGGTTTTCGAACTGTATTAATGCAACGTTTTGATCCAGAGTTGTTTTTACGGTCAATACAGAATTACAAAGTGCAAAGTATAATTCTTGTACCACCTGTAATGATCCTTTTTGCTAAGAGTCCCTTAGTTGATAAATATGATCTCTCGAGTTTGGAAGAAATATGTTGCGCGGCTGCTCCACTAAGTAAGGAAATTGGTGAAGCAGTAATAAAACGGTAAATATACAATCTACAGAAAAACGTTCCCATATTTAAAAATCTTACACTTAGATTAAACTTAAAAAGACTTCGCCAAGGCTATGGATTAACAGAAGTTACTTTAGGAGTAACATTAACTCCAGTTGACGAATTTAAGTCAGGATCATCTGGAACGGTCGTCCCGTTTATGTCCGCCAAAGTCATTGACATTACTACGGGTAAAACTTTAGGACCCAACCAGAATGGAGAGCTGTGTTTTAAAGGAGATATGGTAATGAAAGGTTATGCCGGCAATCCTGAGGCAACAAGAAACACTATAGAACTCGATGGTTGGCTTCACACGGGAGACATCGGATATTATGATGAAGATGGGCATTTCTATATAGTCGATCGTCTTAAAGAATTAATCAAATATAAAGGATTTCAGGTAACATTTGTATATATACTCTTTGATTTAGCAAACTAAACGTTTTCAATATAGGTTCCACCTGCAGAATTGGAAGCGCTGCTCCTACAACATCCTTCTATTAAAGACGCGGCCGTGATTGGTATTCCTGATGAAGAAGCAGGGGAATTACCTTTAGCATTTGTCGTAAAACAACCTGGAAGACAACTTACTGAACGAGAAGTTGTTGAATTTATTGCAGGTAAATTGATTAGGGTTTTTGTAGGAATAAGTATACGATTGCCTTGAAAATAAAGTTTACTTGCATAAAAGAAAAAAATTACTAATTATGAAAATTAACGTATAAAGTTTGACAAGTGGTAGACTCAGAAAATTGCCATTATTTTGCCATTGAAGGACAAATCAAGATGAACATCACGTGTGTTGTTTCTACAGCTACCCTTCTTCTTTACCTTTGTTGCTTTGCAACGAAGTGAGGTAAGAAGCAACTCAAAAATTATAACTTTGTGTAAATTGTAGGTCAAGTTTCTTCTGCAAAACGTTTACGTGGAGGAGTTAGATTTCTTGATGAAATACCTAAGAGTCAAACTGGAAAGTATATGAAGAAGGAACTACGTCAAACTATCCAGAAGCAAAAATCGAAACTTTAATAGTATATAGTTGATCATCTATTTCAGTTAAACTTCTTTGTAAAAATGCTCATTGTTTTAACAGTTGTAATATTTTTTATATTATTATGATTTATCTTTGCTCTATTCATAGCAATAGAACTCTAGATTGGTTACTATATTTACAAATTGTGGCAAACCCTCTCCTTTATGGAGCTGAATATATTATGTGTGAGACCGAATCTACGGTATGAAATCTCTTTTAACACTCGAATGAATCTAATTACTCATACAATTGCAACAACCATATCATCAAACCAAACTTATGTATATGCATATGTATTTCTGTAGTAAGCAAAATCTTCTTGATTCTACTTTCTCAGACAGGGGAATAACTAAAAATAGATGTATAATTAAAATTATTTTAACTGTCACACTTGTAGAGGTTTGATTAATATCAGGAAGAACTTCAATGAAATGTGATGTTATTAAATATCTACTACTGAAAATGTGTAATTAAATTATATGTAATAAAACAAAACTGCCTGGCAATTCAATGTGCGATTGTAATAGTATCACTGTATATGAAAAAATTAACGTACCATGCTCATATTTTTTTCTTTAATACTATTATACATATACTGTTTACTTTATCATACGAGTTTAAATTTAAACACGAATGTTTAAATAAAAACCCCATCTTAAAACAGTTCCAAAAATTAAATTGATTAAAGATTGGCCGTGACCCATATTAACATATCCATGACAATTGTTTCACTATATTATTGTTAGAGTTACAATTAACATGTCGAATAATTCTGTTCGTAATAATCAAATTTCTTACGAATGAAAGTGTAAATTCGGCTGAAATTCTTACAAGATTCGAGCACAATACGGCGATTAATGTCTTTCCAAAAGTAGGGCGTTTGAGTGTTTAACATTTTTTAGAGATGAAAGAACTCGTTTAAAACATCAGGCTCATGTACGATGAGCTGCAACTTCGATTAATCGCGAAACTGAGTAAATGCCCTTATTCAGCAACACATACGAGCAGTAGCTCACAGTTGCAAATTAATATAGAAAGTGTTGAAGACACCATAAAACACAAGCTAAAGTATCATAAGATAAGTGTTAGGTAGACTTTACCCTTTTTGATCTAAGTTGAATCGTATGTACCGCTTTTTCTTTTCTATAGGCATATCAGATAAAGAAAGATTCAGTTTTAAACTTAAATTATGAAAACTTACGAAACTTGCGTACACTAGTTTACTCCTGAGTCAAAACGTGCAAGCATGCAGTGGTGTCACACCACATATCCACGGCCAAAGCACAACTGGGTTATCAGTTGATAGATGGCAACATTTTTTTGGGGATCTGAAGAGATGCTTTTTCTAGATTTTCTTACAGAATGTCAAACAGTTAATGCTATTACTGATAATAACAATGCCTATTATTCGATGCTTTTGCGCGATAAGGTTAAGCAGGCAATCAAGTTAAACGGAAGAGAAGACAAAGTTCCGTTTTTTTTCTTCAAGACAATGCTCGTCCTCATACCGCAAGAACAATTCATGACTAAACTTCAATGAAACCTTCTATCGCACGCAACATACAGTCCTGATCTTGCTGATTCTGATTAAGTGTTTGGACCACAAAAAGAATTTTTAGCCGGGAACATTTCAGTCAAACAACAACGTTATCGAAGATGCTTAAGAGTGTATACGCTACGTATGCAACACAAAGACTTCTTCCAGGAAGGTAATTGAAGGACTCTACATCGCTGGCGCTAGTGAATCGCTGTATAGGAGGGCTACATCTAAAGAAATTCCTTTATAAATTTGAGCCCTCCTGGTATTTGCGGTTGTTAGAACATGATGCATTTTATTACTGTATTGACGAATAGTATAATCTATTAACATCGCCCTGTAGTAAATTTGAGAATTACAGTAGTTAATACACACGCGCAACTACAGCAAACAGTTTATTGCCAATCGTGGTCAATGTTAGTGAAATACCAAATCGGTAGATGCAAATGGTACCTATAACTTAATGCCAGAGTAAATAATTGTAAGTAAATTTCAGACGAATATGTCTCCAACAATATAAACCACAGATTAGGGAAAAAAACTTGTAACTACATAAGTACTTTACTTTAATGGCCATAACTGCTGGTAAACACGAATTTTACTGGAGACTGCAACAACCAATCAAAAATTTCGCTGGTGTGTTCAGTAATAATATATTACATAGAATATATCACACTGTTAGGCCCTTTTAGTACGGCAGACAGTATAATCGGTTGTTTGTCTTGTTAGTACGGATAGTTTAGTGTTATAATGGGGTTATCCACGTGCAACTCTGAAGACGGCAAAGCATATATTTTGCTTGAATCTAGGAAATTCTTTAGACAATATGCCGGAAAAAAGGTCCCTAGTAAATGCCTCAAGGAACAAAACAAAATTTCATAGAGAAAAGGCACAACTAAACCCTGAAGAAACCCAACAAAAAATATCTGAAAGAAACCCACCAAATGTTCAACACTTCTAGTGTTTCAAAACAGTATCTACCTCTTTTTACTGTACTACCATATATACCGAGTGATAACTACCAAACCTGGCCATAGTTTTTGCAAAATTTATGTCGCCTACTTCATTAATTCCTACTAAACAGCACATAAACGTAATTATCATTATTAAAATGGTCAAGCTATTATAAACATTTTTATTGCAGTTTTCCGCAATAGTTCTTGCACTGCTCATAGGATCCGCGGTTATTATTCCCAAAACCATTTTTTCCAAAGCATTATGGAAGTATCTTTTATTGCCTCCTCTGGACTTTGTTGCAACAGTACCAATTACCTTAAATTTTCGAATGCAATTATTTATTGTAGATTTCGACGGTATAGATCGGCTATTGAATTTTACAGCAAATAAATCTCTCACTCTTCTTAGACTATTGCCAGATTTAAAGGTTTGAACCATGGACACCCTTTCTTTAATTGAATAGTTCATGTTTATAACACAACTTATAGCACGACTTATAACGCAATTTTATTAAAAAAACAAGCTATCAAAATAACATTAAGCAAAAATATTTCAAGGCAACTCATAATTTTTTTTGAAACATGCATACTATGGCCAAGTTTGGTGGTTATCACTCGGTATATCATCAACCCCAACCTTTTTTTTTTCTCACACATTCATACTACCGTTCCCCCCCGGAACCGCTTTCGCATTACTTCAGGGGGGTGCGGGCGTCCCTTATATACTAAACATTCATGCAACATGCACCCTAAACTTAATTAAGCGAATGCGGTCGCCCCAGTCGGGATTCGATCGCCCCAACGGAGCGACCGCATTTGCTGTGACCTCGAATGGCCAATGCGTTCTCGCACTAGATCACCGAGGTCCCATCAACCCCAACCCATAAATTTAAAAATATTCACATCAGTATGATAACGATAAAAAACTAGTTTTACAATTCTGTTCTTGGCAACTAATTTAGGAAAACCATATGATTAAAAATAATGTTGAACACAACTGCTACCCGGACTTCTTCAACAAATAATTAATTTTATGATTTACCATGCCTTTTATTTATATGTGTTAACTATCAACAAGAAAACGTCTTCTTGTTCTTCTGATTATAGGCTAATGTCCTATTAATTACCTACAGTATAGTAGGTTCTATGAGCCCTCTTCGCACATATACCGCGTAGGCGGCTATCCTAACCCGTCGAATAGAGAAAAGAAAACGTGCAAAAATTGTCGAGGGTATGTGTGCAATGCAGGTTCCATGTGTTACATGCATAGGGAGCTTGTATTGTACATTTGTACGTTTGACCAAAAACTGGACTAGCTATGTGTTAATTCCGTATCCCTTGCACCCATTTCAAATTGTTCGTTCCCCAAACCCCGCCTTAACACAAGCAGTGGCTGTATGTATCCTGCCGGTGCAGAATTCGAATCGATTATATACCGTACAGATATATACAGGGTGTTTCCAAATAAGTGAGAAAGTTTTTAGGGGTGATTCCTTGTCGAAAATTAAAGGGGGTCTTTCATGTAAACAAAAGCTCTTAGGCCTGTCCTTGAAAAGTTACACGCTTCCAAAAATGAGAAAAAAAATTAGTTTTTTTTGCTTTTGTGAAATTGTTGCAGAGTTAATGAAATGGCATTTTGTGGGCGTGTTCTACCAATAAAAACGCTACCTATGAATTTTTTTTAATTTTGTTGTGATCTTTTAAATGGGTGAAACATGCAACCCCTATTCCAGTTTTTACCAGAACTTTTTAACAAAATAAAATTTCTTGATTGATACCATACTAAAACTTATACATTGTGATCCTGTAATTCCGAAACTATGCTGTCTTGCTTAAATTCACAAACCAGGTAAGTCGATGAGACCCATTGTTTTGCTATTAATTTACCGACTTATTTGCTTTCGAAATGGTTAACTAAAGTGTCAACAATTCAGTTTTGCGGTAGAAAATTCATTGGAATTCATCAACAAAATGAAAACTCTAGAGCTAATTGAAGGCGAAATACTAGTTTCTTTCGACGTAAGTGACTTGTTTCCTAGTGTTCCGATTCCAAAAACCATGACAGACCCGCAGAAATCTCTCTCAGCTAACAATTTAGACCCTGAGCAAATTAACGAATATGTCACGCTAGCTACTCTCTGAATGTTCCAAAGCTGCTTTCAAATAGAGGGCAGCTTCTACGAACACTATGGGGGTACCGCAATAGGTAATGGTGTATCTTCATTCGTTGCAAATCTTTTTATGAGTAATTTCAAAATTGTTAAAAATAATGCACCATACTTTACACATAAGGTATGTGGATGATCTTTTTGCCGTTTTTGATACTACTGCAAACAATATCGATTATTTCGTTCTTCTTCTTCTTCGTCTCACACCATCTCCCTTCGAAGGTTGGCGATCCAAATAGCCATCATTGTTTTAGAGACTGCTGCACGGAAGATTTCAATTGATGTGCAGCCGAACCATCGGTGTAGATCTTTCAGCCAGTTCAGCGAGTTCTGCGGCCTTCCCACTGATCGCTTCCCCTGGATTTTGCCTTCAATAATAAATTGAAGAAGTTCATACCGACTCCCTCACATGATGTAACCTAGGTATTGAGTTTTCCTATCCATCATTGTGACCAGTAGTTCATTTTGTTCCTTCGTGCGAGTGAGTACTTCGACGTTAGTCACTCTTTAAATTCACGATATCTTGAGCATGCAAGGCTTCAATTCTTTTTTCCATGTAAGTGTTAAGGGTCCAGTTCTCGCACCCAAAGAATTGTAATGGTAACACATAGCATCTTAGCATGCGAATTCTCAATTCTAGCTCCGGTGTAACAAAGAAGTTTCTCATTGTAGCGAATATATTTCTAGCCTGTTCGATTCTCGATTTTATTTCTTTTTTCTTGTCACAGTGTTGGTTCACTATCGTCCCCAGATACTTAAAATTGGTCACTTGTTCTATAATGTTGCTATTGATTGATATGGCTACGTTTGTCGATGTTTTTGACAATACCATTATACTTTTGTCTTGGTTGTGTTCATAAATAAGCCGAATCTCTCACTATGTTGAACTATATTGTCCATTATTTGTTGCAGTTCATCTGGATTGCTTGTTATGATGACTGTGTCGTCGGCATATCGTATATATTTATTATTTTTCTATTAACCTTGACTCCGCCTAATGTTTCATCGAGTGCTTCTTTAATAATGGTCTCTGAATATATGTTAAAGGGAAGCAGTGATAGCACGCAACCCTGTCGGACACCTTCTCTGACCTGAATAGTATCAGTGACTACCTGGTCTATTCTTACTTCGGCCGTTTGGTTCCAGTACAGCTCGGTGATAATCTGTATGTCTCTTCTGTCCACGTTGATTTTAAGACGTTAATCATTTTCTCATGTTGTACGCAGTCAAACGCCTTACGGTAATTTATAAAGCAGGCATGTCTCGACATCATTATGTTAAGATGTTTAGCAGGAATTATTTCGTTAAGCAACTAAGTTCCAAATTTCAGTCAATAAAATTCACTTATGAATTAGAAAACAAAGGGCAGTTACCGTTTCTTGACGTAATATTTATTAGAAATAACTGTAGAGGATTAGAATTTGACGTTTACAGGAAACAAACCAATATAAAAAAATATATAACCAATGACTCAAATCACTGTTTTCAACATAAAATGGCGACCTTTAATTTTTAGATTTATAGACTAGTTAGCTTTCCACTAAATCCAAAACGATAACGGATTGAATCACATCAAAACTATTGCTTCCTGCAATGGTTTCCCTCCAAACGTTATTGATAATTTAATTAGAAAACGTAAGCTAAGATTAAATGTTCGTAACTCCACGACTTTACAAAGTTCCCACTTTGAACAAATCACCAGAAATTTCACCAAAATTCCGTTCCATCCCTTAAAAATAAAAATAAAATAAATAAATTTCAAATTTGTATTTTGTTCAAATAATAACATTCGGAACTTGTTGGGACCCTAAAGACAACCGGTAGGTACTGGAAAATATATTGGGCGAACTAAACGTAATATTGTGATTAGGTTTAAAGAACATGTAGCTCATTTCAAAAATTACAGGTTTGATAAATCAAGTATTGCCCAACATACTTAGGAGAAATTCTAAAATGGTTAAAGGAAGTGTCTTCAACAAAAGAACTAAATTGCTATGAGACCATTCATATTTGCTGAAAAAAAGTGGGGATTTTTCAAATTCAGATGATGGGCAAATTCCTAACCCAGATTTATTTCATTTGTTGAAAACAATTCCTTAATCGGTAATGCGTAACGAACCCTAAGGAGAATTTAGTATTTAAACCTTTATTTGTTAGATTATTAGCATTGGACGTCGCTTGTTTACTTGGTGAAGGTCTACTCTCCAGAGGTATTCCTCAGTTCCTACTGAAATGGCAGCGTAGTTGCCGAAATACGTATTTAGGTGTTCTAAATATCGTGGTGGTAAAAGGATTTCCAAAGTTTATTTGCTTGAACCACCGTCCTTAACCAATCCTATTAGTTTTGGAAATTTTAGTCATCAATTTTTATGATTTTTCAGTATAATTTTTAGTTACAATAACAACAGGAAATTAATGCCAATTCAGCTTATATGGGGTGACTTTACTTTTGGACTTTACTAGCCTCTTACGCCTTATTCTATGTTTATGCACCCGCATTATGAAGTTTACTTCCCTGGATTAATTCCAACACCAAAACGGATGTGGAATATACTTAAAATAATATAATTACTAGAAAGAGACAAATTATATCCTGAATAAATGTATATGTAATATAATTACAATACTAGTTGATTAAGTTTCGCAAAAGGCATTTAGCATATAGAAATTATTTTATTTATTGCTGTGTGCATTCATATTTTTAATTAGCAATTACAGAAAGTGACCAAGATATTTGCAGTTACGTACATAACGTGTTTTAACAGGTTTTATCTACGTACTAATACAGATCACACAATAATTGTTTAATATACACAGTGTTCCTAAATGATTGTCGGCATTCCATATGGTCGGTATAGCTGTGCAGGCGGAGGTGGATGTAATTCTACATGTCATGAAAGTACAGCTGTGAAAGTTTAAGTGTCCCACTAGCCAAGGTGTTTTTTCCTGTTTGTCGCATGACAGCTAGTGTACAATATGGCGCCTCCCTAGCATAAAGCATTTTGTATCTTGCCAATTGTGTAGCTCAATTCGGTGAGCCGTGCCAGCCCTGAATTATAAATGCCGAAAACAACACTGCGGAGAAGGCGAACGTAGTTGAACGGTGTTGTTGCCCGACGGTGGATAGGACGTGCTGGTCCACACACCATGCATTTCTCCCAGTGGCCTGCACGTCCCCCGACCTCACACCAAGGGATTCTTCGTATGGGGGTACGTGAAGGACCAGAAATGTTGAACAAAATATGACAAGAATAGAGTACCCATTGTATGTGTGTCGTGTTATGAATGATGCTCACATTGAATACTTGTAATGTACACTGTGAAAACCCATACACCTGCATCCTGTGGCATGAGATGGCGGAACACAGGTGGATAGAGCCAAAGCAAGAGCTGGCTGGTGGTAGCCACTTGGACTACCCAACGTGAGAAACCCTTACTAGATTGAGGACGGGCGTGGCATGCTGCAAAAGTAATCTGAAGAGATGGGGTTAGAGAGAAGACGATATCTCTGAATGTGGTGCGACCCTAGATCAACAACATTAGTTTTCATGCCCACACATATAAGGTTCATGCACAGTGGAAGATACTATTTTAAGCAATGTCAAGGCCATGCGTGGCTGAATATTGAAAGAGTCTATTTGATTTGGTGAGCCGGACACGGAAAGTAAGTATGTCAAAATGCTGTTTCAGTTGTTAGTCTGTTTTCAGAAAATGAAGTTAAATGCAATAGCATGTAGATGCTTAGTTATTTACACCTAATGAGATATTATCTCCGAAAATTTATAATTGTGCGATAAACAGTTTCAGTATACAGTTTAGAATTTGCAGTATCTTTTAATTACAAATAGTTAAAGTATTTTGCATTACAAGCTATTTAACAGCGGCATTTGAGATCCAGCAAATTTTGGGCGTTTCAAATTGTATAAGTAATAACTTATACAAGTAATTAGCACTCTTAGTTTAATATAAGAGTCCAGAACTTGCAAAGTTCGTTAGTTATTACAAATAAAGATAAAGAAGTATGAGCACACAGAGTTCAAATTGCGCCATTTCTAATAATAGTAGTAGTATAAATTAAAGTCTTCATGAAATCAGTCGATAATTAATATGTTTCAGCGCTTTTGTCTTAATTATCATCACTTCCATATGAAACTTCAATAATATGTTACCTAATGCCTAGTGTAGAATGTATCTATAGTTATTGAGATTATAATACCATGTAGTTTAAGATTATTTGTACATGAAATTCAGGAACAACAAATTTAAATTGGTAAAATCATACATCTTTATCTGTACGAACATAACAAGAAACAACACATTCCCCTGCTAAATGGAAAAAAACTGTATATGTACTAAATAATCCTTCTACGCCAAAAATTAAAATAACATTTAAATAAGTATCACAAATAAAATTATATACTGCTTCTGCTATAATATTATTTTGACAGTTGTAGTTGCAATTTACTTATAATATCGGAAGATGAGTGCCAGGTAGATTCCCCGCTTTTTCACCGAATAGCACAAGCTGAATCGTTTGCAAATCGCTTCTTCTGTACTGCAGCGGCCTATGTGAGAAGGAGATAAACTTTTCGACTCAACTATGACAATTGATGAAACCTGGGCACATTAATGTACTCCTGAGGCAAAACGTTCAAGCTTGCAGTGGTAGTACACCGCATCTCCAAAGCCAAAAAAATTTAAATTGTGTTGTCAGCTGGTAAAGTGATGGCACATTTTTTTGGGTTTCTCAATGAATGCTCTTAATGAATTCGTTGCAGCACGCGCTATAGGTTAATGCAGATTATTATTCGACACTTTTGCTCGATTCTTTATGAATAAATTCCATATTTAAATTTGAACAGTCCTCGTATATTATGATTGAAGTAACTTTCATTGCGCGTACATAAACAAACTTGTTAGGTACCATTGCATTTGTTTTTCTTGGAATAATGAAAATCTTACACACGTTTTTCCTCTAATTGAACGCCATCAGTGAGTTGCCAATGTGCTAGCGAAAGTAGGTAATTAAGTGCAATATAATTAAACTCTCTGGTTGGATAAGGTATTTTTCCTAAATCCAATTTGAAGAAATTTCATATACAGGGTGTTCAAATTGAAGTCGGCACTATTGCCAACTTTGTTACTACTAAAGATACGATGTTGGTTAAATTACCAAAGTAGTAGCGTTTTTTCTTCCGATTACGATGATAACATTTTAAAAACAATTGAACTTCGCGTTTTAGAGATACTAAGAAAAACAACATTTTTTTAAATGGAATACCCTGTATATTTTTGCACATTTTAAACGATCATTTAATTTTAAACAAAATTTATTAATACATAAATACCCTAAACTTACAAATAAACGAACTACAAGCATTTAAAGGAAAATCATGTTGACATTGGCTAGTTATAGAAAAATTAATACACTTTGCTTAATTAATAATTAATTAATAATTAATACACTTAAAACAACTATAAGGACGTAAAGGGAAAGCTAGTATTAAACTAAAAGCATAAAAACAAACAAAAAACTTAGATCATGTGCTGCAAAACATGTCCGTCTTGTTTTAAGCATTTTTGAGCACGTTTGTACACCATTCTAACAGCTTTTAAGATGGTTCCTCCGTCGATGTTGTTTATGATATTGCTGATGCTTTCTTGAAGATCATTCGTATTTTCATAGAGATTTGTATAAATTTCATTTTTTTAAAATCCCCAGAAATAAAAATCCAGAAGTGTAAAGTCTGGCGAACGTGGTGGCCATAATATTGGTCCACGTGTACCTATCCAGCGATCTTGAAAAAGTTCTGTTAATAAACCAGCAACAGTGTGAGAATTGTGCGATGGTGCACCATCTTGCTGGAAAATAACTTGTGGGCGATCAGCTACATTGAGATCATCTAAAAACTCCTCTACTGTATTTTGCAACAGTTCTGTGTATCGTTCACCTGTAAGAGTACCTTCGTAAAATACAGGCCCTACTATTCTTCCTTCGATTAAGCCACACCATACATTTACACTAAAACGTCTTTGGGGATTATGAGGATGGTTACGCATAAGATTTTCTCGACTCTAGTAAGGCTGGTTTTTTCGATTAAACATACCACAATTAGAAAAATTAGCTTCATCACTCCACAAAATTAAACGTAAAAAATTCGGACTGCGCCTAACGCAATTAACAAACCATCGACAAAACTCCGTACGTCTTTCTTGATCACCTGCCATTAAAGTTTGAGTGGGTGGGTGGAATTTTTTTGACAAAATATGTAACTTTCTAACATATCACATTTTTCTAAATGTGTGAATGCCATTGTTAAAGCAAATTCAAATAGCTACTTACGTTGATTACAATATTATAATCTTGACAGGTACTATGTATCTTTTGTTATTGTCCTAGTTATCTGTGATAAGTTTAAAACTAATAGAAATAAATCGAGCAGCGATCTTTTGTTCATATTAGATGATAGATGGTAATAAAATGTGTTTCTTTTATTTTCCAATAATCGACATTTAAATGCTTGTAGTTCGTTTATTTGTAAGTTTAGGGTATTTATGTATTAATAAATTTAAAATTAAATGAACGTTTAAAATGTGCAAAAATATACAGGGTATTCCATTTAAAAAAATGTTGTTTTTCTTAATATCTCGAAAACGCGAAGTTCAATTGTTTTTAAAATGTTAATATCGTAATCGGAAGAAAAAACGCTACTACTTTGGTAATTTAACCAACATCGTATCTTTAGTAGTAACAAAGTTGGCAATAGTGCCGACTTCAATTTGAACACCCTGTATAATTGTGGGTCAAATTTAATCGAGTGAGTAAACTTGTATAAAAAAATTAAGTTAAACTGTAATTTTTTAATCTGAGGTGCGAACCGTCGCACCATCCCGGGAATTATATCGCAGCACCATGTACAGTGCTAGTCTTAATTGTTATCAAATATGTGTTTACTGAACTATGGATTATTGATTACATTAAAATAAAAATATCTTGTTATTCACTTTAGTAAAATAAATAATTATATAAAAACAGAGAATAACAAACCGCTATAAAAGTAACTTTTAGCCGGCAAAGTTTTTTATTACTTGGAATAACTTGGCAAAATTTGATATCTAGGTGACCCATAAGACGACAAAACGTTTGGCAGAACGAAATTCGTTTTTCCGTCAGCCGGGAACGGCGGCAATAAATATTTGAAATATCGCTAAACAGGTGCGCTGGAAAGCGGTAGGTGAAATTACTATTCTAAATTGTGTGTCCCCTAGGCGCCGTGTTAATTTATTACAATCATTCGACTGATTTAACCAGTAAACGTGGAATTTGAAGTAAATGATCATGAAAACAATATAAGTAATTTTTGAATGTCGACTTTAAAACATTATCGTCGGAGGCGAAATTTAGGTGTATTTCGACCACGTTATTTTCATAAAAATTAATCTTAATTTTGCAACGGCGATGAGAAAGGTTTCAATTCAAAATTTAATTTTATAATAATTTTTATAAAGTTGTCGTTGAATGACCGAGTATTAACGTCACTAAAGCATTTACAGTTGACGGTTTGAGATATTTATCGCTTTGACAAAGGGATTATAAAAAGGGT
>JABXWE010022047.1:0-21070 GCA_014611495.1 Limonius californicus | reverse complement strand
CAGTATGTGTTTAATAATAATGAAAGAAGTTACCTTGATTAAATCAATCGAAGTGTGTTTCTTTTGTGTAATTCTTCTGGAAAGATAAGGGAATAATATTGAAATTTACTAATAATAACTTATTAAAAAAAAAAGAAATTATAATTCAAAGATATTAAAACAGAATTAATGGACTTACCTTAATAAATTCAGACATTCAAGTGAACAATTACAGTGCTTCTGTGATTTAATGATTTAAATTCACAAACCATCGAATAAAGAGAACTTGGTGCTGTCATATTCAAAATCAACTGATTCCAGTCCTAGACAACGAGGCCGTCAAGCGGATATATGCAGATGGTTTTTTAGAAGAGGTGGTGTCTACAGTATGGTCAGAGTGACGCAGTAAAAAGATAAGTTTAAAATTAAGTTTGTTTTCATAAGATCATGTATTTTATTTGCTTTACAAGTTGCTATCTAACCAGTGAGGCCACGAGTTATAACCCTGAGATCATTATAATTCTAATTAGATGCTAGTATGTATAAATTATGTTTATTTAATTTGAGAAAAAAACTCAAATTTGGCGCCCAACGAAATTACATTAATATTAATACAATTAAAAATAAAAATACATAGCAATATATATATATATATATATACATATATCTCTTGTGACACCCAAAATTCCAAAAATTAAATTAATTTGTATTAATAACTTTTTTCTCATTCCTCAGCGCGCTTTCCACTAAGAGTAGCATGTAGTGCCTAATAGATTTTTTAGTCAAATTGCTACTTTTCTTACAACAGTCACACGGGGGTAATATATAGGTGTTGGTCAAACCAGCACTTCTAAGTTGTAAGTTACTAACCCGTAGAACACGTTGGACCTAAAGTGGCTTAGCTAAAATGCTCTATATAAAGTAGATGCCTTGTGAGTTGTATTAGTGCAAATAAATTACTTTATAACTTTTATTTTTATTTAAATTAAAGTTAGGATTAGAACCACATAGCAATATTCCTCATCCACATTATACTTTAATATAAATTAGTGACCTAAGTATGTCCGAAGCAAACAATTATACAGTGATAAAATTAAGGGATGCTCGGGAAGTATTAGGCCTATATGACACCACACAGAATGTTGTACAAAATTCAGTTCAGAATTTTATACAAAGTGTTTTTACAAAATTCTGTGTCGTGTCATACTACGAACTTACGCATCAAACTAATATTATAAAATCTTAATAGAATTCTGCATTATCGGCAGTCACATGATTATTTTGACAGTTTACTCACAGATGTCAACGTAATTTGCACGTATTTGTGCATGCTCACAGACAGAATATTGAACAAAATTAGACAAACTAATATTTTTACCGTACCGCGTATTAACGTTCCAAGAACACAAAACTTACATGATGTTACTTCTGCATCTAAAATCTATTATTCAACTAACTGTACAAAAATATTACTTTCAGTTTAAGTAAATATTTCCGCTGTCATCAACGTTCCTACGTTCATGATATTCTACAGTAGTCGGTCCATCGATAAACATTCAAACTCCAGAAATATAGAATAAACTGAAGTTTTATTTTATCTATCCCGTTTTTATAAAAATGCAATAAACCGTTTAACAGTGTGTCAAACTGTATAATTCCTGAACCAAACGGCCCTTTGTTTTCTTAAGACTCTTCTAAAGTTTTTATAAATATCGGCAGAAGAATGTAATCACATGGCTACGAACCGCAATGATTTAACTTATTTTTCCGTAAATCTTCTTTCATTTTAAGTCTATATATTATCATGATGTAGAATTTGAATCAACACACTCTTGTTGTCTGAAATTGATCCAACCGTATAATCCGCCGATGTCACAAAATTAAAATCGTATGCTGCAACCCACCATACATGAAGCCCCATCCGGCTTTGGCAACTGTGGGGTTTAAATACATAAACTGACTTTAGTATTTCTATTGTTCGCATTCAACTTTAAACCATAGGTCCTTCATTTTAAAGAGAAACAAACGGCAGGGAATAGTACCAATGTCCAAAAGCGGGACGCTAACACTATGTACTTATTGAACAGAACCTTGCTAGAATTTTTTCCATTCGTCCTGTTAATTAGTTTGAACGCTTTGATTCTTCCCGAATATGCAGTGCACCATTTTTGGTACACTAAATAGTTTAATCTGTTCTGGAACTTCATAAAACTACAGTTATCAGTGAAAATAAAAAATCATATTTACTAGTTCCGAAATAGCGTGAAGCTAGCCACACGAATAAATAACTATAGAGTTACGATATACGTTTTAAAATGCACAGCCGTCTCTAATTTATTTTTTTCGATCGCCCTTTGTATGGGTACTAAACTATGCCGTTAGTTACAGGCTGCAATAATTATGTAAATTACAACTTGCACACTTACACAAGCCTGCTATACCGCGAAAGTGTGTCATATTCGTATGCTATAATTGCGATTGCATTTTATATCAATCTCATACAATCAAATGAACACGTACATAGAAGAAGCTTATAATTACATCAACGCCCCTATTACTTTTATTTACTTAATTATTTTGGGCCTTTTTGAAATGCATAGTAATTAATGAGTATTTTTAATATTCGTTAATGGTTTCTTGCCTTACTTCTTTGAAATTCATATTTATTATATTATACAGAGTTGCTCATTATTGCATCAAATATTGGCATTATTAAAATGATTTGGACATTTTTCTCTTTTTTAAAGTGGTGTAGTGCCAAAATTCGCCCATCATAAAAATAGTTCTAAGTATACGTTGTGACTGCTGAGCAAGCACTTTACGAAAAATGACCTCAGGATATTCTTGATTAAACTGCTCCATACAAGATTGTAAGAAATAAGTCCTTGATCCATCTTCTTAAATAGTGCCACTGCGGTAATGTGCTTTTAAAATAAAATCGTTTTGTTCATTTGTAAAAGGCATCTTGTGTTCTAAAAAGTAAAGTAGGGTTAATTAACAAAGCTAGGTCAAAATCTTTGTGAAACTTACCTAAACAAGAAATGATGTTTAAAAGATAGTTCTGAAAAGAACTTTTTTTTTATATGAAGGTAAAGCAAATAACAAAAATTAAAACGATTAGGAACAGCAGAAATCATAAATACGGCGACCATGAAACATGTATTTATAAAAAGCCCCGCCCCTATATTGATATAGCCACAACCAACATGTGAAATACACTAAAATTTGTGGCGGTAAATTCAAACTGTTCTCAATAATTTACAATCACACTGTATTTATTGCTCGAAACGACTAAACCGAAATTGTACTAAAGCATCTATTATGCGTTGCCCAATATTTTTTGCGGTAGTTGCACACTTTTTTTTTATTAACTCCTTTTGTTATACAATCAGCCTGGAGTGCCTCAGGCTATAAGTACATTGTATGACCTATACTTAAAGACTAAGCTTAAGGATAATACCTACATGTCATGGAGGAGATAACCCATTGGATATCCTATTTCATAATTTACATGCACTGGTTTAAATTACAATATTAATTTGGAAATCTGTGTAACAGGTCTGACGGTTTGTATCTTTTTAGGCGGCGGTTTCATTGTCTTCATTTAACAAATTGACATCTAGTTCACTAATATGTATTTTGTCTTATATTTTTCACTGTATTTTGTTATTTCTTCACGCACTGTACCTATTTTCAGGTCTTTACGTAGCACTGTATTTGGAATATACCACGGAGCGTCAACAATGGTGCGAAGCACTTTGTTTTGGAATCGCTGCAGTATCTCGATATTTGATGTGCTGGCCGAAGTTGCACACAATATGTTTTATATGTCCCCATAAAAAAATTTATTTTTGTAAGATCTAGCGATGTAGGTGGCCAGTTTATAGGACCGCCGCTCTCTATACACCCGAATTATTGTTTCAAGAACTGTCGAGTCACCAGCGCGAATGTGGTGGAGCACCGTCGTGCTGGAACCACATATTTTCCATTAGATTTGGAGGTACTTTTGCAGGAGTTGAAACAAATTATTTTGCAAGAAATACTAGAAAAATGACGCCCTATCACTAAATCGCCCACAATACCTCCCCAAACATTTACAGTCCATTGTGGTTGGTGTCCATCAACTTACTATTTTGGGGTTTCTATTGTATAAGGATGTATATTATGTCGGTTGGGGATACCACTTTAGGTGAAGGTTGACTCGTCAGCGAGCAATAGTTTTTGGAAAAAGTTAAAAGTTGTTTTCCATTTCCAATTCCTACTGAGTTTGTGTCAAAATCATAGCTACCAGATTAGATAAAAGTAAAAAGTTTAATAATTCAACGGCTTGTAATGAAAAAGTAAAAATATCCCTGAAAATATCGATTTTAGGTATACGAGAATATTTATAAAAATTGTTGAGAATCGACGTGCCAATTCAAAAATATAATAACATCCTGAGCGTTCCGTTTGTAAAATTTGAAAAAATGCTCGTTAAAGTAAATTAAATTTTCACTGGTGTGAAAAGACCATGTATACTAAAATTAATATTTGGCGATTGCGTAATTTTAGTACATCACTTGGTTACATAACTGCCAAATATCTATTCTTAAATACTCACCCACCGATTTAATTTGTTAAATCTTATGCCGACCTAGACATCGTTGGAAAGATAATTTTAATACAACAATGTAAAAAGAACTAGTGTTCCATTTAAAAAATAATACCTTGAAGATGCTCCGCTCCAGCGAGTCACCCTGTATGTTTAAAAATGTGTGCTCATTTTGGCACTATATAACTTTCAAATCATTTTAATAATGTCAATATTGAACTATTGAGCTACCCTGTATATTTATAAAACTAATAATAGTCACTATTTCAACGTTATTTATTTGAGCTACATACGTATTTTGACATGTTGCATGTCATTTTCAAAAGCTATTATTATTAATATTCTAAACGTTTGTTGATAGAGAAACAGCACACTAGAACTTGGCTCAGGTCTTCTATTCTGAAACTTCCAATAGTGGGGAATTCACGAGCTCAGTTTGCTCATTCATTAAAAAATTTAACTACGTTAAATATTTAGTAGAATACAATCATACATTGACCAAAATCCTCAGCTATACATGTTTGAAGGTTTTCGCACATGTTTAAAACCATCTGTAGAACCATGGAGTTACGACATATGCTTTTAAATGCACGACCTGCTCTAATTTTTTTTCGGTCGCTCTTTATTAAGCACCAATCTTGCACCCTTGTTTTAACTTCGTCATCTATGTTAAATCGCTGATCTGCCAAAACTGTATTCAAGCGAAAATATAGATAGTAATCAGACGACACGAGGTCCATACTATACGAACTGTGCTCAAAAAGTGCACGGCTGTCGCGGCTGTATGTGGTGTTGCATTATCGTGCAACAAAACAACTCAGAAGCCCTGGTCGTTTACTCTATATGGCTAGTCTTAATTTCTCCAACGCCGCACATTTTTTGTATTGAGAAACCTAATCATCGATCATTCTTCCCAGCTGAATGGAGTTTGAATAACTTTACTCATTTTGATGCAACCATACGCATCAACCAACACCAATACACCGTTACTGTTTTATTCAGTGATGACCTGATTAGTAGTACGACTTTACTGTCGCGGTCCCTTCACCTGTGTTAAAATAACGAGCAATCGGAACTTAGTTTGCGGATATGCCTCGTGCAACATCGATATATAGAATTGCATTTTGAAAATACCATGGCGAATATAGGAAAAGAAGTATAACTAAACTTAATTTCCCAAGGAAAGTACTCCAACCTTTAACTGTAAATATGACAATGTATGTTTGTAAGTTTAAGTATAGGTAGTTCAAATATTTCTAAAAAGTAACTTAATGTGCTTAAGATTATAATACGAAACGGTTAACTATCACCATCACCATCGAAGTCATTGTATTGATAAAAGCTTCAGTTAGATACTTACGAGGGCAGCCTTTTAAGTTTTTACAAACCACCACTAGGTGGCGCTATTGAGATGTGTCATTACTATTTTCGTAAAATTTGATATTTGTTATTCTGAAAACACTGGCATTTAGAAATTGACCGAGTAGTCGTTTAAAAAAGCAATTGTTAAGAAATGGAATTTCACGTTTCAAGGTTTTCGTTGAATTATTTTTTACTTCTTCATCTTCTTCTTCTGTGTATAGACAAATGGTCTGTTAATTACCTACAATACGGTAGGTTCTATAAGCCCTCTTTACACTTATGCCGGGTAGGAGGCTAACCTAACCCGCCGAACAGAGAAGAGAAGTTCCATTACAAGGTTTACGACTGTCAATGATATTTGTACGCCAACCGGGACCGACGGTTTTACGTACCCTCCGAAACACAACCAGTTGCATATACGACTACATTGGTCCACCCATCCAAGTACTGACCAGCACGGATTGTGCTGGACTACGAATACCGTTTAACCGGCGTCCGCAGCGCTCCGCTATGCAACCGATTGATTGATTGATTTTTTACGATTTTAGTAAAGGCCTAACTCAACAACAATACATAGAATCGCTGCGTTCAACTTTTGGTAATGAAGCACCATCAGAAAAGACTGTTTACAATTAGTTTGCAGAATTTCTTCGTGATCGTCCGTCAGTGACGAATTTCGGGAAGGTCGACCAAAATCGGTTGTTATTCCAAAAAACATCGATTCTGTGCGTAACACGATTGAAGGAGATCGGCATGTAACTTACAATGAGATAGAGGCATCCTTAGGCATATCGAAGACTGTAGTACATTCGATTTTGCATAAACATTTAGCTGTGAAAAAGATCTGTTCCCGATGGATTCCGCATAACCCTAAGCTCAAAAAAAGGCCCGTGTTAATTGGTGTAAGGAGGAACTGCAAAATCTGTGCACAACTCGAAACAGGTGACGAAACTTGGATAGATTCGTATGAACAGGAAACTAAGCAACAATCCACTGTTTGGGTGTTCCAAGATGAACCGAATCCCACAAAAGTTGTTCGGTCACGAAGCTCTTCCAAGAAAATGATCGCTTGTTTCTTCGGTTGTATTGGCCATGTTGCGAGCATTCCTTTAGAGGATCGAAGAACAGTTAACGCTGAATGGTCTATAACAATTTGTTTGCCAGAAGTCATCGACGAAATCAGAAAAAACAACCGAAACCTTGCATCGAATCATTCTTCATTATGACAATGATTACAATTGATGTTTCTGAGATACCAACTTCAGAATGGAAAAAATGTTTCGAGAATTGGTTTGAACGCATGCGAATATCGTGAGCAAGCAACAAAAAGGTTCGTTCAAAAAGTTAGTTTTTGTTAAAATTTAAAAGGCTGCCCTCGTATTACTGCAGATTTATTAAACATGGTTAGATTGTCACCTTTCGCCCCAAAGCCATTTACATAGAATTACTAGAGTTAATGTATCTATAACATTGATATAAAGGATTTCATTTTGAAAGTACCATGCCGAATGTAGGAAAGAAGTATAACTAAACTTAATTTCCCAAGAAAGGTACTTAAGTCTTTAGTTGTAAATATGACAACGTATATAGAGGAATTCATTTTGAAAATACCATGCCAAATTTAGAAAAAGAAGTATAGCTGAACTTAATTTCACAAAATATGTACTTCAACCTTTTAATCATACTGTGCACTTCAAATATTTCTCAAAAGTAACTGAAGATGCTCCAGATGGTCATACAAAACGGTTAACCATCACCACCAACTTCCTCGAAGTTATTGTATTGATGAAAGTTTCAGTTACAAACTTATTAATAAGTACACATTTTTTAAATGTTTGGATTGTCCAAAGTCCCGAAGTTTGTTTTCACATGTCCCAATTTTGGTAAGTGGTTTATTATCCGTTCCAGGATTAACAGCAGTTTGACTGCGGATGCTTATTATATAAACATCGGCTTATCAAATCGTGTAATTTTCAGTAAGAGCCTTGCTCTAATTTTAAATATAATAATGACCGTTTGCAGCGCTACCCAGTGGAATACATACGGCAAAAGTTCATGAATTTCATCCACAGCCGCTAAAACCCAAAACTCCGAGACCTGTTATTACGAGTCCTGCGAGGTAATATTGTTTGAACGGTCTGTATAATGACACCTCTCGGACAACTCGTCCGATATCGATTATCAATTACTCATATTTCAGCCCTGGTCTTCAGTCGAACCCCTACAACTTTGTAGGGAATTATTTGATTGATATTTGCGTTATTTGTCATCGGAAAATGCTGTTATTCTAATTAAATGTAACTGTTTAATAGCGTACATATGTATAAAGTCTTCGGTGCAATTAGTGGCTTTGATGTCTCTTCCATTTTCACGAAACGTCAGACGATTTTTTTGCAAATATTGTGTGTCGTTGGTATCGGTGAGACACAGTGGCGTGTGTGCTGTGTGCTCTAATAACAGTAGAGTACGTTGCGGCGAGTTTAAGTGACGTATAATCAGGTGGTAGCACTTGCGAATTTCCCACGCTGTTCCACTATTACCAACCTATTATTAATATACTGTTAGAGGACAATTATTCCCTTCTAGTTATTTCGTCTGTGTTATTATTGTATTTATCCCGGAGGCAACCATTTTATTTTTGGGTAATTATTGAGTATCGATAACCCAAAATTAATTCTTCGTTTATATACTTAAGCACGTAGGTTTCGAATTATTGGGGCACTAATTTTATCTCATTATGTTCAAGTATTACTTTTCCAATTGATTCTATTTAATAGAACATCAGGTTACAATAACTACAAACAGAGACTACACATAACTGTAGCTTTCATTCTCAACAAGCACTTTGGATGCTTTATAATAATTTCTTGGCAAACTGTCCTCTGAAAAATGCGTTTATAAAATATTATGGTATTCTAAAGTACCCATAGAAAAGTGAAAAAGAGAAAAGAAGAAGAAAGGCGATGGGAGAAAACATAAAAGTCATAAATAGAACATATAGTACTAATTAAACCAAAATAATTTAAAAATAATAACTAATTGAAGATGCTAAAATAAAGAAGCTAGTTGATAGAAAACTACTGAAGAAAAATAAGAGTTTTAATACCTTTCCTATTTACGAGTATATTATACAGGCTATACAAAAATGGCGTCCTCGGAGTTGCTTAACAAACTCTAAAACCATACTTTTAAAAATCACCGCGAACGTATTTTGCTAACCATGGATATATTTTCTGTTCACACCTGTTGTAGCATTTTCTATGTACATTCTACCATGTGTCTAAAAATTTCGACCAGTATTGGAAGCACATTCAAGTGGGTTACTTATGACGATGCAGAAACTTATTTGAAGTATTCTGGGCCCTATTTTTTATTAATAAAAAATAATTTGGCAACAGTGTTATAAATCAAGTACGATGTTCGAACTATCACAGTATCGTAATTACCATTTGGTTACAAGGGACAATTATGATTTTATTGTAGCCGTATTTGGTTTTAGTACTGTTTTCGGTTCTACACATAATGAAAGTAACAAAATAGACTTTTACCAGGCATAATTCTGACTCCGAATTTGAATACAATTACTCAAATAAATGGATAAAAATTCCTATATTCAACCGGAAATATGTCGAAAACTATTGATCTGGGGAGGTTCACCAAACATTCCCAAGGAATCACTGAGCTTGTTCGCAATTTCTTAGACACTCTATATATTGTGGGTTTGTGTTTGTGTTTGTTTGTCATTCTTTATATATGTGTTCCTATACATCCCCTATTTTAAACATGTTTGTATTGTAAATATAGTATTCCAAAGAAGTACCCAAAGAGGAAACGTTATAGAAAGGAAGTTTTCAACAAATTAGAAGACTAACCTCTACACCTTCAATTTTCAAATTGTATCGCAAAATGTTCACAGGATAATACAGAAAACAACTGCGGATAAGCATATAAAGAATGCAAATTAAAGAGATTGAAATGGTTAGGGAGTACGAAAGGAGAGCGAATAATAGAGAAAACATGAAAAAAGTACAGAAAAATGTATAGTTAACAATTACAAAGAAGAGATAAATCAAAGGAAAAGTAGTTATAGAAGATAAATAAATAGAGAATCAAAACCACACATAGACGGAGAGATGATGCTGAGCCAGATGGTTAGTGAAAGAAGAATGCGAAGCAAAGTTACTAGAAGCAGAAGAGAAAAGGATAGAAAGGTGAAGAGGCGCTAAACTTGAGGAATAAACAATAATATAAAGAAGGTTCAGTAGCGATGAAGCAAGAACTCGAAAACGCAGAGAAGAGGTGAAAGGAAAAAGAAATATGACCAGCAGCGGAAGTTTCGACAATTTTGGAGTCAAAATAAGAATGGAGAGACAAATCGAATAAAAATCATGGAGACGTAGATTTGCTGTCCTTTTTCTGTTTCCATTTACTATGAAGCTTTTCAGAAAATTGTCATTGACACTGTGATGTGTGAATTCCTTTTTCTATAACTATTTACGTATCCATTAGTTTTCGATAGTTGGTTTGGTATTTTCTAAACTAAAACTTTACGTAATACGTTCAAAAGTTCTGATGCAACCCCACAATATTTGAAACCACAATATACATAAAAATACTCAATCGAGTGATTTCTAGACAAAACGTCGATTGTGGTTTGGGTTAGATCCCCCAGCATTACCATGCAGCGTATAAAAATCTTGTGCTTCAACCCACCACACATAATTCCTCAATCGGGAATTGCTGTCAATCGCATTCGACCTTAAACTGTAGGTCCCCCATGTTTCTACCATAGCGCTGAGGAGAAACGCATGGCAAAGGAGAGTCCGGTGCCTACCAGTGGGACAAAGGGACTGTTGATGATGATGATGATGATGATGATGATGATGATGATGATGATGTAAAAACTTTAACTTTAAACACTATTATGTGAAGTCAATATTAAGAGCATTCTCTCCATACCTTTTATTCGCTCTGTATACATTAAAACTATTTTTGTAATACTGGCAACGCTGTAATGGATACCTGCTTTGTTTTGGTACTGTTGAGTTGTTCAAAGAAAGTAATTTTACAGCCATACGATATAAATGTTTATATTTACGTAGGTAAGAAGTCCAGTTTTTCGTACATTCTATAGCATTAAATATAAGCAATGTATTTTGAAATTTGTAGAATAAACAGCCTTTACTCCCCCAGAAAAATATTAAATTTTGTATATTTGTTTGTGATTTTATGACTAGCAATTAACTATTACAGTACACGAAACGTTTAAACCCACCTTGCCACTTGAAGAACATACTAACTTTAACAATATTACCGTAAACATTTCTAAACAATAGCCACGAAATTCTAACCTTACAATTAATTTAATCAAACTTTCGTGGCTGACAACGAACAATTAGCCCATTCTACAGTGCTATTAAAACACTTAATGTACCTTTGGATGAACAACTCTGTATCTTTTATAAGTTTTTAACATTCACCAGCGTAATACATAAAGGTTCATAGAACCCAATCACAGACACAGTGATTCAACTTTAATTTGTCGCTATTTTATATTTACTAAATTAGCAATAAAACGTATGCAAATAAATTCTACAACTTTTACTATTACGAAAACGGTAATTACTATTAATTTTGTATTAAATATATTCTATTCTAAATTAAACACTTTGATTTTTGAGTCTTTCATTAACTAATTACAGGTTTTAAATTAGTACAAAACGGAAACATAATCTGGAAGGTTGGAAGGAAGTTTGGCTATTTAAAAATTTAAACCACAATTAAAATTTTAGTAATTAGCCTAAATCAATATACTTAACTAAAAACTACCCTTCGGCAATAATTAGACGGACTTATTAGATCGTCCACGTTAGGGAGCTTCATTGGCAGATATTTCTGGCGTTAAATTCTAGTGTTGATGGTCATACATTTTTAATACCGTACCTAACAAATAATTATAGGGTAACTCGCAACGTGTAATTGAGCCTGAATAAGTATCAATAACCGGCTTGAACTTTTCGTTAAAATACCGATAGATACGTGGTTATTTATAATGCAGCAGGAGTTGCTCCGAAGTTACAAACATAAATTGGAAAGAAATTTTAAAAGTTTTTTATCAAATACGTGGATTGTATTAAGGTTGCTAAGCTGGTCTCTTGAATTATGTATGGACTAGAAAGAGACCAGCAAAATGATTAAATACAAAAATACAAATATGTGTCTGCTTAAAGGGCAATTAAACAATTTCATATTTTTTTAACTATTATTTTAGTACCAATAAGGTATTTGAAAAATAATTCTACAAAAATAATGAGAAAATGTCGTTCAAATCAAAGATCAAATCAATAGGTTTATTGGATAATAAAATAGACGTAACAGCTACTTGGTTTAGTTGTATACCGAAATATCAATCAAAACTTTGCATTTCTTTCGAAACCCCACTTGATACCCCCCCCCCCCCCAGCACTGTATTTTTCGGACATTTTCCCATAAAATCCATCCCGAAATTCTATCTTTCGCCCTGTACATGGCTTCTCCATGTCGACGTACTTGTCGATTCTTGTTAAACAAAATACAGAGTGTGGTCAAATATTTTCTGACAAAGTATAACTTTTTTTGTTATTTAAAAGACACAAACTAAAATAGAAGTTAATGTAGAGCACAATTCCGTTAATTATTTTATAAGAAATCCATTTCCCAATCAGCTACCTACCAGACCTAAACAAAATTTGGCCTTCCTTATTTTTTTACATCTGATTACAGGGACTTAAAGTAATATTAGGTACCACATATAGTAATCGTCTAACCAAACAAAAAAAGCTTAATCAACGTACGTCCGCAAATCTCGACTGTTTTATAGATAGACGCGATTTTGTATGTTAATCAATTGGAAACCTTTCATTTGCGACGAAAAACTAAGTTTCAGTTACTATTATTAGTTTTTTTTTTATTTCATTACAACCTTTCTGTTCCACTGTGGACATCCACTTCTTCTGTGCCACGCGTTTCTCCTCAGCGCTAAGGTAGAACCAGGGGGAACCTACAGTTTAACGTCGAATCCGAACGACAGAAATTCCAGAGAAGGTTTTGCAGCATTAAGATCCCACGGACAAGCCGAATTTGGGAAATTGTGTGTGGTGGGTTGCCGAAAAGATTTTTATAAATTTACAGAGTACTGCTTAGGTTTCGAGCACAAGCCAGAATCGACGTTTTATTCAGAAAGTGAGCACTCTACCAGCTGAGAGATTACACCACACATATTGTTTGTTTCCTGTATACAATTGTATCCCCTACCATATCCAGCGAGTACAGCCCTTACTACTTTGAATTATGCTTCATATTTTTTTATTTATACTGAGAAAAGTTGCAGAAAATCCAAACCTCGCCGACCATTTTTTTACGGATAAAGCTTCTAACGGTATCATGAACTTCTATAATAATCATGTTTGGGCAGACGAAAATCCTTACGCTGTTTCCGAGTAAAGACATCGATTTTCGTCACGTGTTAGACTGGATATCTTGGAAAACTGATGTTTTTACTAAACGATTTGACTAGTAAAAGAAGAAGACATGGGAAGGAGAAGAACCGAATGCCTACGCAACCTAGGAGAGTGGTACAACTGGAACTCCAACCAACTTTTCAGAGCAGCTGTTAATACGATCCAGATAGCCAAAATAATCGCCAACTTCCGCACGGAAACGGCACATTAAGAAGAAAAAGGTGAACTTCATCTTGACTTTATGAATAAAAGTTTACCTCCACTATTAGAAGAATGCCGCAGAATGATAGGGTTCTTCTGTGCTTCATGCACGATGGAGCTCCTTCGCATTTTTCAATTAGTGGCGGAAACTAAGTATATCCTATAACGACAAATGTATAGGAGGAGGGGTCTAATTGCAATGCCATATAGATCTCCTGATTTTAACTTACAAGACCTTCGTATTGGGCAAATCTTATATTTATTTACCAGTCAGTGCCTTAACTGTTCGTTTTTTACAACAGTGTAATTTATTGATTACAATACAAAAATAAATAAATAAATACATTGCGTATGGGAAACGTTGCTGGGAGACCCCAAGGAAGTTCCGCACCCTGCTGCCATTTTAACCCTGTTTGAGGTAGTTAGTAACGTGGCGCACTAACCCAGGAGGACTGACGGTTTTAGGTACTCTCCGAGACACCGCGGGTAGCAGCGTTAGAGGGAAGATTTCGGTCACCCATCCATGTAGGCACCTGTCCGCCACGCTGCTTCCCATTACAATACAAAATCCCCTCTTCGCGGAAACAGTTGGTTTCCGGATATGTTGATTCAAACTTTTGTGTTTGATTTGATGAGTACCTACTATATGCGGGTAACTTAATTATCCGACCTTCTTTTTATGTATATTCTATACAAAAGTACACATTTTGTACGCGCAAGTGTTAATTATTCTAACTAATTATGGCATTCACGAAGCACTTTATCTTCTTAGATCAGAACTAAATTTTAAAGTTACTTCGGCTGAAAATTCGCTTGCCATAACATTGAATGATGTAGGAAGCCTTGTTTTAGGAAAAATATTGTTATTTGTGCCAAACATTCACAAAACTAAGAAGTTCCGCTTTTGGAAGAAACGTATAAATATAAATATATCTATATCAAATCCTAATGACCTCAACCTCGGGAGACGGATTTGCGAAGTATTTACTTAAAATCATTGGATGATGTCCTTTACTTCAGGGCAAACTTGACTGTACAACTATTATCAGAAAATTTTGGAGCTCGCTAGAATGAAGTGATCTCATTCACTGCACTTTAACAGTGATTTATAACAGCTTAAACAATTTTCTATTAAGAAAAACTATTTTACAACCATCAGCAAGGCTATACTAACCCTTACTTCCATTCAAACCATTTAACGCATTGTTTGATTGTAAAAGTATTTCACGAATTCTAATAGATACAATTAACTTAAAACCATCACATGGGAAATTTATTACTTGAGAAACGCTTACCGTTTCTAAAACAGGAAAAAGTCGCATAAAACCTACGTTCTACACACAATTATTTAAAAGAAATCCATATTTTACCTGATTCAATCCAATTTTAACGTCCTAAAATGGGTTACTAGAATGAATATTATTGCTAGGAGTGTATTAAGGGAAAATATATTACGACCACACTCATAGTCGTTTCCAGGGCGTACCCAAGTAGGGGGCAGCTGCCCCCTTTCCAAGGTGGAAAAATTTAAATTCACACAGGAAAAATATAAACATCAGGAAAAAATGCATATCAAATGCATACAGCAGCGTGGAGATCTTCATTTGTTGTGTCAGTAGCATTAATTCCGAAGAATTCTTCTATACTGGAACCCGTAGCAAATACACTTCAATTGAAGGCACTTGAGATAGTTAAAGCTAACCAGCACATGCACGCTAGGATAGCATCGGGAAGATGCGAAGAACGTCACAGCTGACGTGTTGAAAGAAGCAGAAGGGACATTGCAAAACATTTGAATGTTGATAACCGCCACTCGCGTTGCTGGCCGACAAATGGTGTTTTTCTTCTGTAATTGTGTATTATTGCAGGATTCAGAAAGATGCCCCCCATCCGTTTTGAGCTAGATACGTCCTTGAGTCGTTTCATCCCTTCCACTACACTTCCTACAAGATAATAAAGGAGTATCGCAAAACATAACAATGTAGAGGATGTCCCATTAAAACAAACGATATGGAAAAAGCAATATTAGGTATGCAAAATAAACAAGTACAGATTGCTTCATACAATTAAAATCTGCAGGGTGTTCTATAAATAAACATAAACAAAAGTATGCTGCGAAACACTCTCCTACGAAATGCTCATAAGTAAAACAAACTCGAATACAAAATCCTGAATATAATGATTATTTATGCGGTAAATGTTGGGATTTGCAATGTTTACTGTATTGAATTTTCTGCTTACTGCGATCCAAAACTATAATTTATTTAGCATTGCTAACTTGTGTGTGGCTCAGCAAAACTTTAGCAGCAAGAAAACTTTACATTAAAGAAACTTCTAAGGTTTGTAATTTAATTAAAAAACCAGCTTTTAGAATATTTCGGTGTATAATTTTGAATTTAAAGCGGTATTTGTGTGCTTTATACTGAGACGCAAAAAGGTTTTAACAAAGCACTGATGATATTCTTAAACTAAACTAAAAAAGTTCTTCAACCAAATAGGAATTGTAAATACTATCGCTTAAACTAAAAGACTATATTTGCTAAATCATTTCTGGACAGGGTTGCTCATTAGTGCGCCAAAATCTAATACTATTTGGAAGTTATCCTTTTTTAAGGGATGTAATTCCAAAATGTGCGCATTATAAAAATATTTTTAAATATACAGGGTGACTCGCTAAATAGAACATTTATGTTTTTAGATTTTTGAATACAGCGTATAATTGTCTTTCCAACCATTTCCTGGTTATTAATTTTGGATGAAGTGTTACCGAGTTTATCTAGAATATATGAAAATGTTAGTCGGCAGTAGGTTTAACGAATTAATTCGGCGCGGCAGTATTACTATTAATTAAGAATACATATATTGCAGTTATGCAGCCAAGTGATATACTAAAACGACACAACACCAAATATTAATTTTCTCAAATTTTTCGAATGGAACACTCTATATATTATTGTATTTTTGAATTGGCACCTTAATGCTCCACAACTTTTATAAATATTGTCCTATACCTAAAATCGATATTTTTAGTGCTATTTTTACTTTTTCATTCCAAACCATTATTACACTTTTTATTTCTATGTAATCTAGTAGCCATGATTTTGACATAATGGTTGGAGTTGGAAAACTTTTTCAAAAAACTATTATTCATTGACGAGACGAACTTCACCCAAAGTGATAGCTCAAACCGACATAATACTAATCATTATCCAATAGAAAACTCAATAATTGTATGTTTGTAGACAACGAAATGTTTGGGGAGGTATAGTAGGCGATTTTATGATTGGGCCTCATTTTTTTTAATACACATCAGGATGATGCACGATATTTGCATTTCTTGCAAAATAGTTTGCCTCAACTCCTGCAGAATATCCCTCCACATCTAATTGAAAATATGTGGTTACAGCACGACGGTGCTCCAGCACATTTCGCACTAGTGGTACCTTCAATTGGCCCCCTAGTTCGCCAGACTTGACGAAAATAGGTCTTTTTCCTATGGTCATGTAAAACATATTGTGTAATAGATCCCTGCAACTACTGCAAAAGATATGAGGTGACGCATAATACATAGACGTTTTGGTACAATTTCCGTTTAATCGACTCGAACAGTAAATTCGTCATATTTGAAAAAATTGAATAAAAAGGAAGTTACATTGAACATCTGATATATATGCATATGCCAATATTGGACTTTGTATAAAAATCTTGTTTATTTCAATATTAATTATTGAATCAATAACCTTGCTTTAATTTTAAAAATGCATTTTAATCAGATAAATACTTCTGTATTTTGTTTCTATTTTTAACTGCTGCTTTTTATAAGTTATAATACGGTCGTTTTTGAATACTCGGTGAAAAAATCTATCTAGACCAGCATTGGAAGCAAAAATAATGGGTCTTGGTCTTACCCTTACAGGATCAAGACAAAAATGATTTTCAATGTCAAAACAGTAATGTTTAACTATAAATATTTATTTAAATGATGTTTTAAGTGTCGTTACAGTTTTATAAAAATGACGTATGTTAAAATATTCTTACAGAGTCTCCACTACAAATTTTAAAACCCTCGCATTACCTGCAACCTGCAAGAACAATGGTCTGCCACGACGTAGCGTACTGGCACCAATCCTCTTTAATATACATATACACCAACGACCAGCCTATAAACCATCTGACAATGCAATTCGTCTATGCTGACGACACAGTAGTAGCAACCCAAAGAACGAAATTTGCAGAGGTAGAGGAGAAACTAACACTTGCCCTTGATGGTTTAGCAACGTACTATAAGAACAACCACCTCAAACCTAACCCTACTAAGACACAAGTTTGCGCCTTTCATCTCAAAAACAAGGAAGCAAGAAGAAAACTAAATCTAGCGTGGCAAGGGCAAGAGTTAGAACACAATGACTCGCCTAAATATCTGGGAATCTGATTAGACCATATATTGTCATTGCGGAAACACTGCCAAGAGACCAAAGGAAAGGTATGCGCTAGAAATAACATAATCCGAAAACTCACCAACACTGCGAACTTCGGCGATTGCATTATGTTTCTCCGCTGCAGAACATGCCGCACCTGTATGGGCTCGTTCTTCACATACCACGCACGTTGACGTCGCACTTAACGAGACGGTTCGCAAAATACCAGGATGACTAAAGTCGACACCCTATCTACCCTATAGGTAGTATTGCTCCACCCGCCATCAGGGGATGTGTTGCCTCGGAAACAGGAATGAAAAAGCAAACTACCGACCACAGGCATCCCCTAAAAGGACACGACTGAAGTCCCGAAAAAGCTTTCTGCAGAAGACAACACCTCTGGAAGCGTCAAGCGAAAGCCGACGCCTTAACCTATGGCGTGAGATGGCGGAACACAGGTGGATAGAGCCAAAAGACGAACTGGCTGCTGGTAGCCACCTGGACTACCCAACGTGGAAAACCCTTACTTGATTGAGGATGGACGTGGCATGCTGCAAAAGTAATCTGAAGAGATGGGGTTACAGAGAAGAGGATATCCGTGAATGTGGTGCGACCCAAGATCAACAACATTTGTTTTCATGCCCACACATAGTGGAAGATACTATTTTAGCCAATAACAACATTAGAAAGGGTCTATTTGATTTGGTGATTCGGACATGGAAAGTAAATAAGTACCTGCAACCAGTTCAACACTACACTGTTAGTCCTATTAACAGTATATTCTTCACAGTTTTTGGCCAACTAACGGGTAGCTCATTTGATAGAGTACTCCCTTTTTGGGCAAAAAGTCGATTATGGCTTGGCTTCGATATGCAGTGTATAAAAATATTGTGCTGTAACCCACCACACACAATTTACCCATCCGGTTGGCGCCCTCTGTAAGTGCGAATTCGACATTAATTTGTACGTCCCCCATGTTTCTATTTTGACGCTGGGGTGAAAGAAAAGTGCCTGTGTCGAAGACGTTGCTAACGAACAGTGATGTGTACAATAACCTCACTTCTTGTTTTTCTCCAACAATTTTATTTTTATAGAAACTTCTGCTAAATTGTTTAGACAAACCTTAAAACCATAAACATTTTTACGAGTTAGTATAAAAATGTCCCCGACTTAAGCTTACGATAGTGTATCCCCCTAACCCTTCTGTTGCTTCACATGTGTATCACTAATCGACTTTCTTGTCAATTCTTCTTAATGGTTTTATTTAGATATAAATAGATTTATGTAATGAGAGAAACAATTTTATAATTTAACCTTCCGGGAAAGTAAATTATGATTTCTAAATTAGTTATAATATTTCTACAGTTGCCCTAGTATAACTTCATTTGTTCGGGATTTATTTATTTAGACACAGGGATATTATTATCATGAGTTTTTGGTTGTGTATGGGAAATTTATTTTTTCCGTAGATCATTTACTTGTTATGGTACTGATTACAGCAGCAATAATAATAAGCATTATCGTTAGCAAGTCGCTATAATAGTCCAACAATCATGCATAAGCGCAGATGATTAAAGACTCCTTTCGTCTAAAAAGTTTCCAAATAAAGTCTGATTACAAGTTGTAAATTTCTCTTCAGTTCCCGTTCTGATAGCTTTTAATAAATTACAGTAATTAAACGTATATTCCCGGGAAAGTTTAAAAGTTAGAGTTTATGTTTGGCTTCCTTGTCATTTAACTTTTTTTCTTGATATCGATTACCAATTATGTAACGAAAATAAGTGAAAATCGAACATTTTCCGGCATATTTCACGTTACTCCTTTAAAATACGATGTCGTAGAGGTTATAAACTGCGCCATAACTTCTGCAATGACCAGTGTCCGACATCGAGCGGCCATAAATTAATTTAACAACTTTAGGGCGTCTTAACGCTCGCCACAATTTAGTGCACCATCGGGAATTCCAAAGTAAATTTATATTATTAACCCTAAATTCTTTCCGCATTTCTTGCAAACTCGCTTTTAACGTCGTGTAGATACATGGGGAAAATTTTTCCTGCAAAAGCCTCAAACTAACCTCTTCGCAAAATCAACTCACACGCGGTCACAAGCTAATAACTTATAACTTTAAACCACTTTCGGAACATATATCTAAAACGTGACTTTCCCGTATTTAGTGATTATTTGAAAGGAGACCGGAGTTATGTTAACTTTAAAAACCACTTACAGACCTTTTTTTATAAATTCGTGTCCGTATAATCCATTTATTATGAGCACTGCTATTGCTAGTTGCTTTTGAAATGACCACTGCATATCGAACACAGTATGGTAAAAAAAATCCAATCACAGAAGCCCTTCAAACAAGTATGAGAGCGTAAAATCAATTTATTTTTAATAGCCGTATTTGTAATGTTCAAATTAAATCTTGGTATAATATATAAACTTTAAATGACTAGGTTTTCAATATATAAAAATATACCTAATAGCCGCTCGTCCAAAAGGCGACTGCGATTACGTTACATTTGAGCTCCTAAAATCTATTTGCTTTCAATAGCTCGCTATAGTTGCAATTTTTATATTGAACTTTATATATATACAGTTAATAAACAGGTCTCTTAATATATAAATTCAACACTTTGAACAAGAACTTTCACATAATTATTTACTTTTACAATAACATAACCTTAAATGATTTTATAAACAACTTTGGGCACCGCCCATAACTTTGAAATTTAGCTCTTAAGCCCGGTAAAATTTATGTTTGAGAGCTAACAAGTAATACGTGCTTTCACATGAAGCATCTAAACCAGACTAAATTCAAAATTTGGCTAATTTTGAGACCTCAGCGCAGACCAAAACCCAAGATGTACCAATCAGAATACAAATTCTTATCTCTTCAATTTACAGTGATTAATAACATTACAAAATGATTAATAACAAAGTTATTAAGTATAATTTGAATAAACAAACATTAGATTTACAATCCTGATAAAATTACACAATTCTTAACACCAAATACA
>JABXWE010022046.1:0-24924 GCA_014611495.1 Limonius californicus | reverse complement strand
TTTATTACCAAAAACAGTTTAATAATAGCCTCCATTATTAAACTGTTTTCGGTATCATAATGGACCTATTATTAAATCAAAGTAGATAATAGTATATTATACACCAAGGTAGAAAAGTCTACTATTATAGCCCGAGGGCTAAATTTAGATCCCGAGGCGCGTAGCGCCGAGGGATGTAAGGCCCGAGGGCTATAAGACTTTTCTACTGAGGTGTATATACTTTTCTTTTCACTACTAGTAACATAAACTCTTATAATTGTCAATTTAATGACTATTTTAACTTAAACCTGTATTTATTTCAAATTATAAAACAAATGGCATTTTTTTGTTTTGTTGGTATGACAGTTGTTTGAAAATGGTTAATAAAGTTTGACATTAAAGTTTATTATACTTTTTTTGAGTCTTTTATTAAGTTTTTTTGTGGCTGCTTTGTTAAATCATCATTGGTATTCAGAAACATTGTGTTTAAGCACTCGTTTCATCTAAAATACTGAAATTATTAACAATTTTCTCTTTGTTGCGTTGTTCTGCCATCGGCGAAATTTATATTGACACACTTCTCATTTGTTACGGCGCGAAAAACCTATATTCAAATATATCAAAGATTTTAAAATTAAATTAATTGTTTTAAACAACGATTTCAATGCATAAAATACCATTAAATAGAATTTCCCCATAATACCTGATCGTGCTATAACAAAATTCTCTTTGAAATTGTCACAGGATACGCAAAAAATATAAATTTGTTCATTATACACCAGTGGTTAATAATAAATAATTATTTACCTGTCACTGCGCCAAGGTAGAGAAATTGAATTTCACGGCATTCTAATATGTGTCAAAATGCTACACCATATTACTAGTAGTGAAAAAACCTTGTTTTGTATTTAGTTTCTATAATAGGGCAATATTTAAATATATTTTTTTGGAAAACCAAAGCGCAACGCATAACATGTAATGTTTTTTAAATAGCAAGGTACCCCTATATTATACTCATTTAAGAGAGATCTTTTTTCTTTTTTTTCAGTGATATAAGACTTTAATGTACGTAGGTAGGTACTTAAGCACGTTTTGAGAAGAACGTAAAATTGAAATTATGTACTATTAGGTTTATTTTATTTATTAGCACATTACAGTATTAAACTACAGCAGATGTTCAACTGTGCACCGTTCACAGTTTGGCAATGATATACCTACTCGGCTTTCAAATCCGCTAATAGCATTTGCTGTTATTTCTGGTGTGATAACCCACATCTCTATTCGAATACGATCTTTTAAGCTCTCAAGGTCCTCCGGCTTATTTATGTAAACTCTATCTTTAAGGTAGCCCCAAAGAAAAAAGTCTAGCGGATTTAATTCCGGTGAGCGAGCTGGCCATTCTATTACACCTCATCTACCTATCCATCGATTAGCAAAAGCGTCATTGAGAAATTGGCGGACATTAATTTCGAAATGAGGAGGAGCTCCATCCTGCTGGAGCCATATTCTGTTATGTGGTATATCAGGATCTGCTTCATTGGGATATAAAACAGCCAAGACGGGAACTAATTCAAATCTCAAAAAATGTAACTAAACGTCTGCTGTCAAAGTATTAAAAAAAAACGGTCCCAAAATTCGATTTCCAATAATCCCTGCCCAAACATTTATTGTCTGCCGGTACTGAGTGTGTCCTTCCACGTTCCAGCTAGGATTTTGTGAGGACCAGTAACGGGTATTTTGCTTGTTGATTGCCCCATTCAAACAAAAGGTTGCCTCATCAGTGTAGACGATATTTTTATGAAAATTTTCATCTGCTTCATGTCGACCCGTTATTTCTTCACAAAACTCCAACCTTCGATCCAAATCGTCTACAAACAATTCTTGAACGACACAGCATTTGCACGGATACCACTTTACTTTTTTTAGTATCTGGTAAACAGAAGACTTCTTTAATTCATGGTCTCGAGCAATTTGTCGAACAGAAGCATGTGGATTTTCCACGACACTCAGCATTACATTTTCACGTTCTTCATTATTGGCAGCTTTAGATCTACCCGTTGTTGGCAAATCCTTAACAGAACCAGTTACTTCAAATTTTTGCGCAATTTTACTAACAGTAGACTCAGAGATATGATGTTCAGGGTACAAATTGTAAAATAAATTGCAAACTTCTTCCTGTTGTCTTCGTCTGTCCCCACATCCCAACATCATTAAAATTTCAATACGCTATTTCTCAGTTAAACGAACCATTCCAAGTTTATTCCAAGAGTAGGTACTAACGTAAATCGAGATTAACGTTATTTTACAGTTAATTTGGCACTTCACACGAGTTCACGTATCACATTGACATTTGTTGTAGAAATGCAATAGTTTCCATAAATAAAAGCAATTACAGGTATCTCGATTAATATCGATAGTTTAAATAAATATGTAAGTACATTTTTGTGTTTTTCTCAAAACGTATTTAAGTACCTACCTAAGGACATTAAAGTCTTATATCATTTAAAAGAGAAAAAAAATCTCTACTAAATGAGTATAATATAGGGGTACCTTGCTATTTAAAAAACATTACATGTCAGGCGTTGCGCTTAGGTTTTCAAAAAAAAAACTAAATATTGCCATATAATAGAAAACTAAATACAAAGCAAGTTTTATTTGAAACATTTTTTCATAAAATGTATGTTTAAATCATTTTATAACATATTCCATACTTTTCGGACACGGTGTATATCCGATTTAGTATAAGTTTTTCTAGGAGTTTAGATATTATTGGTAACAGACTAATTGGGCGATTCTACTGAACTTCGTTTGGCGGCTTCCGGTGCGGTGGCCAATGCGTTAAGCACAGTATTGCGTTAAATAATACTAGCAGAAGTTTTTCTCCTCTCGCTGGAAGTTATTTAAGGATAAGGCCAGTTATGAGGTCGTAACCTGGTGCTTTCTTGTTACTCAATAATTTTATCTCCAATTGTAAGATCACGTATGGGTGGTGATAATTGAAGTGGCGCTTCGAGGAATGTGTCGACGTCTATATCTATTGCTTCCGCGTTAGGCTTAAATACTTTTGCCAGATGCTGCGCGGCTTTTTCTTGTTCTGATCTGGCCCACGAGCCAGCTAGATAGCGCATAGGAGATATTTGTGATTGCGATCTCTTGAAGCCCTTTGTCGCTTTCCAAATACTGTAGTCATATCTGGAAAGTGACGTTACATATTGTGGATCGTATATCTAAAACCGTTTTAACAAGACAGCTTTGGTTCAATCTATAACAGCAACCGTACATACAGGGAATTTTTCTTTTTAGTATACATAGCCTATGTATACTTTTAAAAGAAACGCGTCAATTTCGCTTATTGTGTAGGCAACCAACTATACAGAAAACTCAAGCATGCTGTGACCACAGCAATCAAATTAATTCAATGCTAAAAAATAAAATTAATCTTTATTTAGTGTCAAACAATTGTTAGAAAATTTAAATCAGAGGGATGCGTAATAAATTCCTTAAAATAAAAACTGAAAGTAATCACGTTTTAACCGAAGAAATGAAATGAAATATTTTATGCTACGTTGAATAATAATAATTAAAAAAAGTTTGCGATTGCCGGGAATTGAACTCGGATCAACTGCTTGGAAGGCAGCTACGCTGACCATTACACCACTTTGCCGCTGATGTATGTGTTTTGTACAAAAGAAATATAATGTGCACGGACCTTACAGAAACATCCCCCTGTCAATTTTTGCATTTAACAAAAAAATCATCATCTGTGTCCTATTATACTGGATGAAATACTTATTTAATATAAACACTGCACATAACCTTCATACTCAAATCATTCACAACTATAGTGACGTTTGTTTCTGATTTTTAATTGTCGGTATAGTTAGTTGCATACACAATAGGCGAAATTGACGCGTTTCTTTTAAAAGTATACATATTCTATGTATACTAAAAAGAAAAATTCCCTGTATAGTAATATTGATGTGGCTGTACACCCTATGAAATTTTCACACCCGATTATTGTTTACCAAATTTATGATACATGGTAATGTGGTGGATACCATGCATTGGGTTGACGTATTATTACTCCTTGTTGATTCAAACGCAGATTCCCAATTATAAGTTAATAAAAAATGTTCATACATTTCTTTAGAAATGATAAATTTTACTAGAAAATCTTCATTAACAACAAAGATCCATAAGTTTGTTTATCCAAGTGAACCTTTAAAGTTGTGAAAACCTGAAAGAGAACCTCAATAAAATGGTTGTATATACTTGATATAAACTACTCAAAAATGAATAGGGATATTGCAGTGTAAGACACTTAACTTAAAGACAACACCAATTGCATTTATAATGATAAAAGATCCACTTCCAGACCTGCTTGCCGTCGTTCTTTAAGGCTGATCTAACCCAAGTGCAGATTTCAAATCTGCCCCTTTCTTTTGGCTATAACGCAACCAACACTACAGCTTGTCTTACTTCTATATTGCAGGGGTTGAACTGTCTACCTGTTTTCGTACCCTTATTTTACGACTTCAATGAACGATAAATCAACGTGGGCAATAAACAAATAGTAAACATATTAGAATGCCGTGAAATTCAATTTCTCTACCTTGGCGCAGTGACAGGTAAATAATTTTTCATTATTAACCACTGGTGTATAATGAACAAATTTATATTTTTTGAGTATCCTGTAACAATTTCAAAGAGAATTTTGTTATAGCACGATCAAGTATTATTGGGAAATTCTATTTAATGGTATTTTATGCATTGAAATCGTTGTTTAAAACAATTAATTTAATTTTAAAATCTTTGATATATTTGAATATACGTTTTTCGCGCCGTAACAAATGAGAAGTGTATCAATATAAATTTCGCCGATGGCAGAACAACGCAACGTTAAAAAGAGAAAATTGTTAATAATTTTTAATTAATTTAATTATATTTTAGATGAAACGAGTGCTTAAACACCAATTTTTGAATGCTATGTATGCTTTCATATAAAGATCTTTCGATTTTTCAGGCAGTAGCTTATCTGTTACCTGATCTGCAATTTCCCGTTTTTCGGGCGGTGTACAGTTTATAGCTTCGCTCGTCATTTTAACAAAGCAGCCACAAAAAAACTTACTAAAAGACTCAAAAAAAGTATAATAAACTTTAATGTCAAACTTTATTAACCATTTTCAAACAACTGTCATACCAACAAAAAAAAAACTGCCATTTGTTTTATAATTTGAAATAAATACAGGTTTAAGTTAAAATAGTCATTAAATTGACAATTATAAGAGTTTATGTTACTAGTAGTGAAAAAAAAAGTATATACACCTCGGTAGAAAAGTCTTATAGCCCTCGGGCCTTACATCCCTCGGCAGGCGCGTAGCCCTCGGGCTATAATAGTAGACTTTTCTACCTTGGTGTATAATATACTATTTCAGTATTGAATATACTTTACCACAATAATGCAAAAATTACCAAGGAATTTAATTTAGAAATGCCATTAAAAAGAATTATTATTAATCATATTCAATGTTTATTTTGAATTTTGAGGTGTTGGTAAAATTTTATATAGCACCCGTGACTCGTTAGAATTTATCCACTTAATATGATTATGTAATATATTCACCTCTCGAAGAAAGTACCTTTTCCTCCAGGCCTTGGGAGGAGCAGATGCACTTTCTTGCCTAGGTGAACAAATAGCTATTACATAATTTTTTATTAGTATGTACTTTATATTTTTAAAAACCTAGTACGTTGTTTTCATTGAAGTTTTTGTTTCTTGTCAAATTCCATATCCATAGATGTACCATTTATGTCTAATAAATTGTATAACAAATGTTCTGACGTAGTGGCAGCTATGATCGGAGCTAAAACTAAAAAAATCTGATTCATGGGAGTGCGCAATAAGTACTGCAGAATATGTGACAATGAGAAAGACAAAACTGATCCAAACCCTCACATCTGTTATAAAAACCATAATGGGACTTCTACGTCAATGGAAGCCGACGTTATAGTAGAAAGATTCAAAAAGTCGATCTCAATGCACAATTTAATTTATGGAAAGAATTGCTGATGGTGCCATGAATCTAGTCAGACTAATTATAATTTTCTTTTATTTGTTAGTTTGCAACTTTTTGAATTCAAAGACACATTTGGTTTGTCAATACATAAAATGTTCCATTATGGCCGGGTAATAAAACGATTATCTACCCATCACCGTAATAAAGTTGGCTTGCACCGAAGTTTCTACCTGAACAATCTACAGCGCCTCTCGCGGCCAAGTTGGAGAACTAAATGTGCAAAATATACAAAAATGACATGTGATTATTTAAACAATACACCTTTTTTTTTAAACTGGTTATTACTGATTTATATCAAGTACAGCATTTTACACATGTCTGCTTATTTTCTTTTCTAAAAGTATCGTAGACATGAAGATACATCGTCCTCTACGTTCTTGCTTTTATTTAAATAAATAATTTTTTCTTCGTTTTGTTTTAGATTCAGCGGGCTAGGGAATAGTATTATTAATGTTAATCCAAAAAATCAAAAGGCTATCTTTAGATCTAGATACCAAAGAATGCGAAAACAATAAAAATAAAACGATTGCGGTCTACTTTTTACGTGATACATTTTTTTTAAATAATGAAACATATTCAGCGGGGTAGATATTAAAAATACGCGTAATTTGATGTATGATACATATAATAAAAAAAATGAATTACACCCAAAAAATGAAAAAATAACCAGTTTTGGCCGGGAGGATCAGCCTTAAGGTGCGAAAAGGTATGTGAAATTACGCTCTGCGCAGTTCCGAACATATCAGCAATGTTGACCTGGCGATCTCCTCTTTGGTGCACAGCAACTGCTAAATTTCGTTGTTCTATTGTTAAATGCTTTCTTTGCATTGTTGCTTATTATTAAAAACACAATTGTAACACACGAATAAAAATCAATGAAGAAAAAAGATCTTAAGAAGAAGATTATTCAATCAAACACACAAACTCGACTTGACACTAATACGGTTAAATAATGTAACTGGATTCGATTGTTTTTTAATATCAAACATTGCCGCTTGCTCTAATTATCAATAATACACGACCATTAACCACCAAATACAAACATACAGGGAATTTTTCTTTTTAGTATACATTGCCTAAGTATAAAAATTATAATTAAAAAAAAGTCTGTGACGGCCGGGAGTCGAACTCGGATCAACTGCTTGGAAGGCAGCGACGATAACCACTACACTATCTTAGCGCTCGTACATTTTTGTTGTACGAAGAAAATAGAATGTTCACGGACCTTACACGAACAATAACCTGTCGATTTTTGTAATTTACAAATAAGTAGTAAATAACCTTCATACTCAAATAATTCTCAACTGGTGACGTTTGCTCCTGCTTTTTAGTTGTCGGTATAGTTGGTTGCCTACACAATAGGCGAATTTGACGCGTTCTTTTAATAGTATACATAGGCAATGTATACTAAAAAGAAAAATTCCCTGTATATGCTTTATATTAGAATATCCCTATTCACTTCTGAGTAGTTTAGTACTGAAGGATCGTCGATTAAAAGTTTCTAAAATTATATCCGAACTGATGACATGCGCCCGGATACTATAAAATACGTGGGAGAAGAAGGAATTAAGGTACTGCATTAAATTTTCCTAAAAGTATTGTGCTCTACAAAAATACCAAAAGACTGGAAGATGGCAATTAAACGCCCATTTGTGAAAAAGAAGACTCAGTCAACAGTGATAATTACAAAGACATCTAACTATGTATTATAAGGCATTCAAGGTGTACAATTGAAATATAGGAGGTAGATTAAGAAGAAGTATGGTAATACAAACGAGATTTTAGTCTGGTAGAGATGGAGTAGAATAGTGTCCTTGCTTTAAACAAATCACAGAGAAAATCCGAAAAAAGAACATATAACCTTGCGCTATTGACCGCGATAGTGTACTAAGAGATGTCAAGAAGTAAATGGAAGTCAACAGAGAAATGCTCGAAATAGTACAAAGTCATCACTCACAAGCTATAATAACAATAGGATGAAAAGCGACCAAAGAGTTTGTAACAGAAAGATGAATGGCACAGGGAGGAACACTTAGTCTGCTATTGATCATAACAGTAAGAGATGATATAGCATGCACATTTAAAAATCAGACCAGAAACACATATATTGGATTCAGAAAACTAGAACCAGTAGCAATAAACAAGTTAATGTACATGGACGACCTCGTAATAGTAGCTAACAGATAAAAGAAACTGCATAATAAGATAGAAGCATGGAGAAAGACTATGAACGAACATAACCTGAGGATTAATACAAAGAAAACAGGAGATATATCACTAAGGAACCAAAATGAACAACAGTATCATACGGAAACTACACTATTCAAATATTGCAAAATGTATGGAAGGGAGTCATGGTTGACTGATTTTTGGATAGAACGAGATCCAGGACGCAGATTTCAAAGTTTCTCTTTGCACTGCTGGTATTATTGGAGTAGTTCCAACTCCAGTCGTGGTTAACGTTGTAACGGGGTAAAAATGTGAAGGGTGAATTAAATTGCTGAGTAATTAGCAATCTCAAAAACTCCACATTTTGCGTTCAGAAGATAAGAATGCTGAACAACAAACATCTGTCATCGTCGTCATCCGTCAAATTCGCCAGAAGCAATCGTTCCTTTCCCGTGGAAGTGGGAAGACGAACCTATCCGACCGCCCAGAGATAGGGAGTATAAAACCCCAACGCGATCAATTTAAAATCACTTTTTGACTCTTATTTCCTGGCTCTTGATTTATTCAAGAGTTTGAAATATCAGTCGTGCTTTTTCCTTTAAGAATTGTTCTTAAAAGATCCCAGTTAAATATTCCGATCCTGTAAAATTAACCAAGTGAATACCGTCCAGTTTAATTAAATCCGTACCCTACCTGCGAGTGAATTAATTTTTCCAGTGTTTGCCGGTGTTGCATTAACCGTTTAACAATTTTTATATTTCCAGTCCGAGACTCCGACGCCGAGCGATCTATCGACCCTCGACCGTAGGCAGCGGCCGCGAATGTTTAATCGAGCCGACCGACCGGCAAAGGATCTGTTGGATTCGCATTACATTTGTTTTGGAGTGAAGTTGAACAGCGGTGGCAGCCATCTTGCCACCTACGACCACGGACGGCAACCAATCAGCGTCCGCTTCTTGGAGAGTAGCGACAACGACCCTGAGTCTGTTGGAGCTACCAGAGCGGAGCACAGGGCCGTACCCAGGATTTTCGCCTGTTATTACTGATCCCTGGACATCTCACGAGCTTACCCGAGCAATATAAGCAATTTAACGAGTGGCCCAATAAGCAAAAGGGCGCACCGTTACAACGTGTTACATATCGCAGTGACACTGGATCTACGGCTTTACTATTTATCCGTCAGAAAGTCCACTTGCAGATTTTTGCCCGTCAGAAAAATCTTACCGACCTCAGCCGGAACCGACCCTGATTCCCTTGGATCTGTAGGCAAGTGCACTAATCACTAAACTACCGAGGCCGGCTGAGTTAGAAGTCTGTGAGGTGAAAGTATTAAGAATAGTAGAAAAGCTTTCCAAATTAAATTAAATAAGAATCGTGGAGATCAGAAAAACAAGATTGAAAATGAAGTGAATAATAACAAAACAGCAAACACTAATGTTGATTGGGACATCTAATGAGAATGGATAAAAGCAAACATGTGAACATTATATGGGAGATGAGAGTAAACGCTAAAAGAGAGCAAGGAAGACCTAGAACCACCTGGAATGCTGAAATCGCCAGCCACAACAATAGAAATGAAAGAGCTCAGGAAAACCCAGGCAAACTGTATAACAATGAATAGTAAAAAATGAAACAAAATTGTCTCCATACCTACGGTGGAAGAGATTTCAGAATATTTATCCGCATAACCAAAATTAACCTTGACTGTCCACAACGTGATCATTTCCCAACCTGGAAAGATAACCTACCTGAAGCAACTTAAAGCCGTTCGTAACGGTTACCAAAACTACAGTATCCGTTAGGCTAAACTTCAAGTTGAGCAATAGCACTTTCAAGTGCACATTATAACTACATATCTTTAAAGCGACCTATAGTGGTTAGTTTTCGGTTACATGCTCTGTAACAGGTTGTAAAAGTTAACAAAAAGATACTTGTGAATCCCTTCCAAAAGATAACCATAGTAAGTTGATAATAGTTGCACCTACAGTTGCGAATATCTAAATATATTGCAATTGGATTAAAAATACTTGTCATTTTAGCTACTGACCGAATATCTTATTGTTTTGTAATTGGTAAGAAAATTATTTACAACTTGAATCTAAATGTAATGACATTATTGTTTATTTCTTATTTTTCAATTACTTACAGAAATGAGTAACAAAATAGTAACAACGACATAAATATTGATCGTGATTCCATAATACAATAAATCATATTATATGTTTACATTTATTTAAGCTATCGTCTCAGCTCTACGATAATTTATACTATTCTTTTATCATCTACCTTGCTTAAGCGAATTTACAGCATTATGAAGAGGATAAGTAAAATAAGGGATTAGCAATTCAATTACGGTTATTTAGTATTGTGGATTTAAGATCAAAATTTGACATGCTGATAAGTGTTAATTTTCATAATTTTTAAATGAAATTACAATAAATATTATAACATGAATATGAAACGGTCCACAACGTAAACTATTAAGGGGTTAACGGTTGGACGGCATAAGACATGTAAGAATGAAATATATATGTATATACATATGTGTACGTATTGTTTAAACACCCTGTATTTACTTTCAGTTACAGTATCAAAGATCGTACCTAGTGCCATTTTAGGCCCTACGAAAATATGAATCCGGAAGTTCGCAGAAAGACTTAAAAAGTCGCTGTAAAAAACAGTGTCTTAGATGTAAGGTTAAAATTGATACTTTTTGTGAGTGCACAATTTGTTGTATTTAATATATTTGTCTAATAATAAATAGCAATTGTTACTAAAGCATTTTTTAATTTACTCATTCTATAAGACATAAAATGATCATTTTAATTCAAACCGCAATAGTATTCTTTGGATAAAAGCTAAGCTTGCTTTATAGTTACATTTAAAGGGTGTTTTTTCACAGAATGAGCTGTTAACTTTTAATTATGTTTCTCAGTTCACTTATTTACCATCAATATGGTTATCCTTCACAGCTAACCTTCTTGAGATGGTATAACACACTACAGAGCATAACTTTTGAGTATGTTGGGGAGATGCACTGAAGACGACTTTCAAGGTTAACTATTGGGTGCATCAAGAAGGTGTCCAAAAGATGACTTTCAAGGTTAGCTTTTGGACATCTTTTACGGTTGACCAAAGAGTACATTCAAGGTTAACTTCTGGACATCTTTTATGGTTAACCTTAAGTTTGCACTATGATTAACTAATTAGTGGCATAGTTAACCTACAGATTAACTTTTGGTTGGCCTACAGGTTAACTTTTGGTTGACTAATGGACCCTGTATTTTTGAGAGGTTAACTTTTAGTTATCTGTTGAGTAACCTTAATTATGTGGATAAATAAATGTGAAATTGCTATAGTTTATAAACGTGCATTTCACATTTTAGCTGAAACTTCAGGTACAGAAAAGTAATCTGCAAGATGGGTGACTCGTTTGCTACAGAACTGCAATAAAATATTCGAATCAATAGAAACATCGTGAATCTTCGCCAATTGTAAAATCTGCTGGATTGGTAATGACATCGATTTTTGAATACTAAAGGAACACTTTTGGTGAATAACTTTTTAATGAGCTTGGCAATAATGATAGACTACTACGATAAGCTTTTGCGCAAATTGGAAAAAATTATCCATGAATATAGATTTGGCGAAGAATAAATTAATTTTGCTTTAAGATAAAGTACACGCCCATACAAGCGTGGTTTCCTTAACAAAACTCAAATTACAGTACGATTATTGCCACATCGACTTTATGCGCTTCTTTCAGCTCCGTCTACTTCTATCTATTCCCACCACCGAAATACGTTAGTGTAAAGAAATTTTCTCAAATGAAGCAGTGAACAAGTAACTAAAAAACATTTGCAAGGCTTTGAGGAATCGGAATTTCCTCGTGATGATAATGATTTTGAAACATTGTTGGTCATACATAAATATTAAGGGCATTACAGTGAAATAAAATAATTCGGCTACGGTATGAAGTCTTTTTCTGTTTCATTCCTAGAACTGTTTACATGACCGTCGCATTACAAAGTCCCACCAAAATACATTAAGTAATTGAAACTCCGCAGCATCTCTTAAACTTGGCATCATCACGTTATAAACTTTATGTTCCATGTTGACGTGAATACGTTTTACGTAATTACTTTGAAGAATCCCTTTACTGTGAAGCCCTTTATCAGATATGTCTTTGTATTTACAAAATGATGAGTTACAAAATATCACGGGAAAAATATTTATTTTGTTAAGTAAATGTTTTGGAAATCTGTATTCACACCTACGCTCACGTACGCCTATATGCCTACGCACACTGGTTTTTGAAGGTCATTTACAGCAAATGTATTTCATTTTAATTTGTGGTACAGAGTACCGAATTGTATCAGCGTAATATATTTTCATTACGCATAACGGATATGGGATTTGGATTAAAAGCATGCAGTGGGTGCTTAATAGTTATTTTTATAAAAAATATTTCATAAAGATTCTGTTCGTCTTCAGTAATCAGCGGGCTTTTCATTAAATTTCAACAAGTGGTTCTTAATTAAGCTGAACTTCAGCTTCATGAAAATTATTATGAGAATCTTGTAAAGAATAAATATTACACGCTACATTTCAAAAATAAAGGCCGATAATTCATCTGAACATAAATCACCGATTGTTTGCGAATGCAGTCATCATTAGTGGAAGTTTTTCATCGCAAAAACCCGGACATTTCTAATCCTGAGACTTTCCGAAAAACCGTGAAAGTAGAAGACATGAAAATTAATCGGGTAGGTAGACAGCCCTGGTCCGTTTCATTAATTAGCCTAAACATGTTTCTCATTAGTTACCCCTTGTTTGTTAAGTTTCTGCTTCGTAAGTCCAATCTTTAACTTGCTACAAGTCAAAATTAATTTATCTTTTATTTTTTATAATTGACTTGTAGGAAGCTACTTTAGCGAATTCTTTTCCTATAATATTCCCGGAATATTTTAAATCTAACTTTGCAACAATTTGAAGTATTCCATATTTTTTCCATTTTTGCTAACTTCGATCATGATTCTTTACACTAAACTTCCGAATTCCGCAAATTTTTCACCCCAATTCAGTAATTTGCAACTGCTTGTCCAACGCTGCAACTCGAAAATACTTGCCGTGCGTACTTTGCAGCTATTTCATAAAAATTTTACTCGCAAACTTTTAAAGTGGGCAATGAACTACACGCATGTGAAATATTGGCTTGCGTACCTGCATTTGAAGGATTTTCCGCTTTAAAATACAGAAAAACATGAATTAAAGTCCGCACCAATTCGCCAAAGTACGTAAAATATTACCCAAGGAAATGGATGAAAACCATTTGAAGATTTTGCTTTTGACAGTTATATAAATGTGGCCATAACTATAATTTACTTGCTTTATATTGAAGGATTTGACTTTATGTTGCGGAGATTTAATTGTGAGTGGGACTTTTTCGTATCAAGATAGTATAATAATGTTATTGGCTTATTTATAAAGCTGGAATAACGTTTTTTTGAATCTTGTGTAACAAGATTTTGCTCGAAATCATTAAATTAACAATAATTTTATTCCGACACCTAGAAAAATATGAAAAATCACATAAGTGGTAAGTTTAGTGGCTTTATTTTTAAAGATTGTTCGTAAATGATTCTTTAAAATTTGATGGTTTTTCGAAATTTTAAAATATCAATATGACTTTAATAAGTGACATTTGCAATAATGTTTGTAGATCTTTCAACTATCCGACCTTACTGTGAAACGTGTGCAGAACGACATTGTCCCGCTAAAGGTACTTCTGTGGTCATTCATCGTTGTCTCGGAGAGATCCTTCCTTTGTGCAGATTGTGGTGCCAACCAAACAGCCCGTCGTATTGCTGTAGCAGATCTTCATGATATAATTAGATTTTGTCTACGACTATAATATAATGTATTCGTTACATATACCTTTTTAGTTGAAGAATGATAGATATTCTCCATTTCCGTTGGATTCTGATCTCTATTTTGGTGGGATTCTGTATCAGAACCCAACGGTAAATTGCGGAAGCGGAAGCTTGTGGGCGTGGCATGTTAGCGCTTGGGATCTCCCACTTGTTTTTGGAGTAACTGTCAAAAACAGTTTTAAATTTTCGTATTCGTAAAAACAGAAAGAACTAGGTATGAATAATTCAGACAGCGAAAACGCTGAGATGTGTACGCCACCAGAAATAACGGAAACATCAAAAACGACGTGTATTAATTTACAGCCGAAAAAATAGCAGAAACAGTACACAATGGTGTACACGTTTACCAGTAAAATGGTTGTGGCTAGTGAACCGACATACGTCCATCTAAAGCAAAATTTTTATTAGGTATACTGATTCGGACCAAAAATTGTATCTTCCTATGAAATAGTCATAGAGAAAGTATAGTCTACTACTCGTCTAGAATAGCTCGCCTTCGGCTTGTGACAGAATTTTCATCCTTATGAATAATAGCTGTCATTCTACTTTTGTTCAAGAATATACTATTCTACAATTTCTGTAATGTTTGAGCCAATATTATTCATAATTACTTGACTGGGCCAAACTTTTGCCGTCGACATTTAATGGGCAAAATTCTAGGTAATTTTTGGAAGAAGAACGAGCAATATTGCTGGAGGAAGTCCCATTACAAATGCGCCGCAATTCATAGTTTATGCATAATGGAGCTCCTTCATATTTTAGTCTTACCTCACGTGAATTTACAAACACCAAGTATCCTAGTCATTGAAATCGTAAAAGAGGAGGAAATATTTCTAATGGGACACTTAAAAAAAAAAGGTTTTTTGTCCGACTCTAATGGAAAGTCTACAAGTTCTCCAAAAATGCATCGTGCATAGTTTTCAATTGATTAGCAATATCTCTGGTATTTTTCAACCGTTTCAACGTATTGGGCAATCAATGACAAGATACTAGGAGGCTTGCATTTTTGCCCAAGACTTCTTAATTTACCGTAGTGTGAAGAATGTCTGCATCAGTTGCACAAATAAAATAAATTGCAGTTGAAACCCATTTTTTTCAAATATTTTTCATTTTACCATTGCAAATATAATGCTGGTACTTAAACACCATACTAGTACATATAATAGCCCAAATGATGATCCATAAAATAACGGAAACAATTCGATATTTAAAATTTATTCGGCATAATAATGTAGTTTACACGTCTACACAGTCTACATGTTTATTACAATACACACTAATTAATTTAATCCCATTTTAGTACTTAATAACGCACCCTGTGTTTTTAATAACTAATTCATACCTTTTTGGTATATTATTCACCAGTTTTTGTAGTTCTTCCTTCGTAATGTATTGGATTCATTCCACTGTTTTTGTGATCTTTTTCCTTGAATAATGTCAGAAATCCTCTACCGTAAGTTTTCTATAGGATTTAGATCCGGGAATTGTGCTGGCCAGTCTATTCTTTTAACTTTATTGTTCGAGATGCAAGATTGAACAATCTTTGCTTTGTGGCAAAGAGCATTATCATCTTGAAAGATAAAGGTTTTGTAAGGAAATAACTTTTCCGCTAGGCAGCATCTTCTTCTGTACGACATCAATGTATTTGGTTGCATTTATCATGCCAGATACAACATGCAGTCTACCAACACCTTCAGCAGACATGCAGTCCCATATCTAGACAGAGATTGGATTATTAATTGTTGGCAGAACACACTGTCATAAAAATTCTTCTCCAGGAAATCTTCTAACATATATGTTTCAAGCAAGATTGTTAATGTTAAAAGTAGACTCATCACTAAATAATACCTTCTGTCATTGTTCTGAGACCCAATGGCGAAGATCCTTTGCCCACCTCAAACCGTGGATCCTTTGTTTTTCTGATAGGAAGAGTTTCTTCCGGGCTTTGCAATCCCTATGTCCAGATGTAAAAAGTCTCCGTCTTACAGTAGAAGTACTACCAGTAGCTTCGGGCCATATTTTTGTTAAATCTGTTGAACTCAGACTTCCGTCTGCCAAGCTCGTCCTCCGCAATACACTGTCGTCTCTCACTGATATTTTTTTCGCGTCTCAGAGTACTTTTGATCACTCTAATAACTGTGGATTAAATGCACTGCACTGGCATAGCTATTTCATGACTGGAAGCGCCTTATTTATGATAAAAAATTATTTCATATCGTTTTTCATCCGATAATTTGAACGTTTTTTTTCCCCCATGGAATTTTGCCACTGTTAAGAACATGCAAAATGCAACTGAATAGTCCATAGTACCTGCAGGTACATATATATCCCATTAGAAAATGCGCGAATAACTGATCATCGATTTTAAGAACTTACCTTAATTGTTTGCTATGGAGTTTTAAATACCTAATTAAGAGACAACTTGTTGACATAGTCATTAAAATCAAATATTTACACCAAATTTTTGGAAACTATGCCAAAAATGTAGCAAAACTTCAAGATATAATAATTTTTTTGGGTGATGCAGAACTTTTTCACACCACTGTAATTCTTTTCGTTTTTCATGGTAGCCTTTTGTCCAATAGCATTCCATTAGCCCATATTAGCTTTCTCCCACATACTGTTCTGTCATTTACTCCAATATCATATAGGTATTCCTTCATTTCCTAATTTATCTCCGAGATATGTGTTATGTTCACATGTTATTGTAGCGCGTCCGTTGTCGAGATTTAATTAATCTACATTTATTCCTATTGACAAGTATTTTCTTTCTATTATATTTATATTTAGTCTTCATTTATCGTACTTTTAAAATAGCTAATATGTCATATATTCAATATGATTTTTATCTTGAGCAATAATGACTTGATCGTCAGCAAACTGAAAGGTAGATAAATGTTTTTTATCCCATTGAGAGAAGTAAATAATTGTTTGAAGAATCATTTGCAGACATTGTTCACAAGAATTTTTATCATTAATTTGAAAAGTAGAATATGCTCCTAAAGTTTAACCAAGCTATTCAGTTACACACTGTAAATTGACTCACAATGTTACAAATGAGTCTACGGAATAATATGTATTTGGCTAATTACATAACATAATTAAAAAAATTCAGATAAACGCTTTATGTTTAACGGTTAACATTCTGAAATTTCTAAACTACTGAGTGACATAAGTATTTACGACTTGTGTTCAATTGAAACCCATCTATGCTTTATAAAAAATTTATTCAACAATGTAATTATAATAATTACAGTCACAGTTAAGACACCTATCCCATTGTTTTACTAACCGACGTATGCCTTGCTCATAGAATTCTTGTGGCTGCTAGTTGAAGAAGTCTTCCGCAGCGGTCTGTACTTATGCGTCAGACTCAAAATGCCGACCATTTAACGCCTTTTCAGCGTTCCAAAAATATGTAAATCGCAAGGCGCTGGATCCGGGCTATAGGGGGAATGCTATAAAATCCTCCATTTATCTCGTTGAAGATTTTCTTTTACCACATTAGCAACATAAGGCCTAGCATTGTCGTGCAGCAAAATAACCCCACGCGTAAGTTTTCCTGGACGTTTCCGTCTTATTGCTTGATGAAGCTTATTCAAAGTTTCATTGTACAGATTTGTTTGTTTGTTTGTTTTTTATTTAACGTCGGCCTATTTCTGCTACTATGGCTAACCGCCGACGCCAGGGAGCGATCCTACCACACCTGGAAATTTAGCCTGTTTGAGGGTTCTGTTGATGTGCCCAACAACACTTGAACACGGGGCCTACGATTTTACTTCCTATCCGAGAAGAAGCGCCGTTTTTTAACGTTTTTTATCCCTCAGAAAAAAACCACCGACCTCAGCGTCCGGATTCGAACCCGGGACAGCTGCGTGAAAGGCATACGGCCAACCTATCCGAGCTACCGGCGCCGGTAGGAATACAGATTTGCATTGATATTTACTCCAGGTTCCTTAAAGTCTATCAACAAGGATTCTTCATGGTCGAAAAAAAATGTTAACGTCACCTTGCCTGCAGGAGGTTGTACTTCTGTAAACTTCTTCAGTGGTGGTGAGCTTGAATTTTTTCACTGCTTCAGCGATAACTTACAGGATGGCTCGTAGTAATGACACCAAGTTTCGTTACCAGTAATTATTGACAGAAGAAAGTAATCACCATTTTGCCTATAGTCTGTGCGCATCCGCAAGCATTTTTGTTCATTAGACAAGAGACGATGAACAAACTTTGCTGTAACCCATATTACGAACATAACTATGGACAGATCCTACACACGCACCAACAATTTCTAAAATTTCTCTAATTGAATTTCGACGATTTTCTCTAATAAGGCCTTCCACACATGCCATATTGTTTTCTGTTAATGCGTACACTGTGTACCTGATCGCGGCTCATCCATAGTCCCCTTTTTTCCTTTCTTAAATTTTCGGCACCATGCCTTACAGTTGAGTACGCAATAAGTACAATCAAATTCAAAAGCCAGACACTTATTAATGTGTTGCTTGCAAACACTACTAACATTAACAAACGTCATTTGAATTATTGCATTCGTTTTCAAGGTTAAGTTGATCAAAAATGGGTTTCAGTTGAACAAGCCTCGTATATGTATATTGTCTTGAACCTTAACGATCGGCTTCATTATTCCTGGAATTTACTACAATAATTCTGTATATTGTTGATGTTATGTTGTTCATTCCTGACCACGGGAAATCACGCTTCAAAAACCAGGAAAAAAACACAAAACCTTATAATACACTAGATGTGTCTGAGGTTATGTCAAGTATTGGGAATTGCATGCAGTTATTACAGAGGGACAGATATTATGCTGCACTAAATTTCAAATACACTACGAAACTGAATTTGTTGTTCAAAAGAATAATTTAAGTGACTTTGTGAGGTTGGAATGCAACCAAATCATTAATTCTCATTATAAACATCACTTACTTCAAGGTCAATTCAATAGGTCCATTAAATCTATTAAGAAGAAAGTCAAAGACCACAACTTGGTTGTTTCTAAAGCTGACAAGGGTAATTGTCTGATTGCTTTGAACAAAATTGATTATATTAAAAAAGTTACTGATTTCCTTGACTCTGATGATTTTTCGATTTCTAATTTGAATCCTTTAAATTCTTTTATCTCTAGAGTTCGGTCTGTTGTCTACGGTTACAGAAATATTCTTTCTTCTCTCAATGTTAATTACAAGAGTTTATTGGTTATGAACCCTCTCCCTGCTCGTCTGTATGGGTTGCCTAAGATTCATAAACCAGAGGTTCCTATTAGACCAGTTTGTTCCTTTGTTAATACCCCAGTCTCCAGGATTGCTTCTTTTTTAAATGGTTTTCTTTCTAAATATATTATCTTTAATAAAAGTTATTGAATTAAAAATTCGTTAGAACTCATTAATAACCTTAAGGATTTTACCTTACCTAACGATTGTATTTTGGTTTCTTTTGATGTATCGAACCTTTTTACCAGTATTCCAAAAAATGAATGTTTTGAGTTAATTTCTAACTACCTAAACCTTTCGGATTTAACAGATGTTCAAGCGGTTACTATTTTGAATTTGTTGAAATTGTGTTTTGAACAAAAATTCTTTTCGTTCAACAATAATACTTATATCCAACATTCCGGTCTTCCCATGGGGTCTAACTTATCCCCTCTAATGGCAGAGGTTTTCATGAACAACTTAGAAAATAAATACATTTTTCCCAACCATATTTTATCTAAATATTTTATTTTTTGGCGTAGATATGTTGATGACGTTTTTGTTGTTTTCCAAGGGTCAGTTAATGATGTCACTTTGTGTCTTAATATTCTTAATGATCTCCATTCTAACATAAAGTTTACTGTCGATATTGAATCGAACTCCACTCTCCCTTTTCTTGACATCCTTATTTCTCAGGATAAAAATATAAATAACAATAATAATAATATTTTTAAATTTGACATTTATAGAAAACCTACTACGACTGATCATGTTATTCCTTTTCAATCGTTTCATCCTATTAATCATAAACTTGCTGCCTTTAGATTTTTCTTTAATCGTCTTTTGAAGTTCCCGTTGAGTACTCAGGATTTTAATACTGAAATGAATATTATTCACAATATTGCTTTTAATAATGGCTATCCGTCGTATCTTATAAATAATTTATTTTGTAAAATTAATAGGTCCTTTATGATTAATAGTAATGTCAATTTGATCAATACTTCGCTTCTCCCTGTTGAGAAGTCTTATTTTTCCATCCCTTTTCTTGGGCATACTTCATTAAAACTGATGAAGGTTTTTAAATCTCAGAATATTAATATCTCTTGCTCCGTTAAATTTAAACTCTCTAATTTTCTGGTTAATAACAAAGACCCTTTTAACTCTGTTGATAGATCTGGGATTTATCGCTTGAATTGTAACAATTGTACTTGTTTATATATTGGTCAGACAGGTAGAGCTATTAAAACTAGGGTCAGAGAACACAGTAACTTGGCCAAAAATAATGGTATTAATTTAGATATTAATCTTATAAATAAATCGGCCTTTGCCTTTCACCTCATTGAATCCAATCATAGGTTTAACCCGTTGACTGATGTTACAGTTCTTCATCTTTGTGATAAAGGCCTCAAAATGAACTTTTTAGAAATGTTAGAAATAAGGAAGGCTACAGCTGATAACCGAGACAACCCTAACAACGTCCTTAATGATATTCAATTCAACCTAATTAATAATAACTATATTTTTAATAATATTGTGTTTAGCTAGTTGGGTGTTGTTTTTTCGGTTGTTAGATGGAGCTTTGCTTGTTTGTAGGTTTGGTTTGTTTCTTGGGATTAGTTTCCTTTTGATGTTGCATATGCTTTTGGGGTAGATGGAGTTGTTTTCGTTTTTAAAACAAATTTTGTCATTTGCTAATTTGTGGCCGTCCATTTTGCTTCGCTTTTCGAGCGGATGTAGTCGGTTTAGTTTGAGGGTGTTTTTCCCTTTTTGATGAGTTTGTTAGCCCTTAGCCGTTTGGCCTTTGGCTTTTTGAATTTTAATTCAAAACGGATCATTTTGTCATGTTTTGATTTGAATTTTGGGTTCTTGTAAATAGACCATGTTTAATTTTGGGTTCTTTTAAATAGACCATGTTTAATTTCAAGTTTTACGTGTATTTGTAACAATTTGCCTGAATGGCCTAGTTGAGTTTGTTAACTGCAGTTATTGTGTTTTTTCCCTGATGCTGTGTTAAATTTTGTTAATTTTTTGACAAGGTAATGTATTTTTCATGTTTTTGCTTTTTAAGCTTATTTGGTTGTTTCTTGATTTAGATAAGTTATGATCTGAAGATGCAGTTGTTCTGCGAAAGCGCTCATCTATCTTAATCGAATGGTTTAATTTAATATTTAATATTGTATATATATTTCGTGGGGACGACAAGGTGTTTTATTTATTATCAACTCCACCCCATTAAGAGTAATGGACATCAATCGGATGATTTATTTTTCTCTGCCGTGCTCCTTCCCGTTACAACTCCAAGGAGATTACGGCTCTCTTTACATCATTCTAAATACACATCCTGCTTGTAGAAGGTAAAGCGCCACCAGCTCATGTATTATAAATGTGCTGGAACCCCTTATTTAATTTGAACTTCCACATCGATTTTAAGATTAGACCGATAGGAGGAAGGTAGAGGTATCGAAAAATTTTTAATATGGCACTTCTTCCAAGCTTAAATGTGAGCTTCAAATCTGTTTGAACTTCTCCATATTGGGGAAAGTTTAAGCCAACTGCGAGAATGTGTCGGTAAAACTGTTCTTTTATGAAAGACCATTTATAGTGAAGTTTTAAAAGTATTGCTTTGTACTAAAATAAAAGTTATGTTTCAACAAAGTTTAATGTTTTTGAGAGAATACTTTTCAAACAAAAAATCCAGTTGACCTTACTTTTCATTTTTATATATTCACCACCAGCAAAGAGCTCAGAACTTTAAGAATAACCAAACAGAGCCGCTTAACGTGGATCACCTAATAATCTAAAGAAAAGTACTTTGAAACGGTAACAGTTTGCTAAAATTTAACATACGAAGCTTGTAATTGGTTTTTGGAGTTTAACCTAACATTTTGACATTGATCGCAGGATTTAAATATGTTATCATTACCACTTCATTAGTTTATTTGTGTACTGTGATCTTAAATATTTTAGAAAAATTTTAAGACGTGGTTGCCGAAATCCCTTAATCAATGACCCATTATCTTGAAAAATATCGAGATAATAATAAATTGGTTAATGGCCATTTAAAATTCGATTGTATGAGCAATATCTTCTGCATTCTAACTGAATATACCGTACACTGAATTTATGACATTTATTTCAGATTTATATATCATTAAACTTGCACCACGTCCTCGCAGAAGAAACAGATTAAATAATCCTACATAAAAAACACACAATCTATACTATGGTATACCCCGCACCCCGCATGTCCACTGAAGCAATTGGTCGATTGCATATCGTTTCTGAGATGAATGCCGCAAGATACGTTGAAGTACTGCAGAATAAGATGTTCCTTAGTGCAAAAGATTTGGTTAAAGAAGAAAATCATCTTACATGCAAATTAGTTATATAAAATCCATTTTACACTAACCAAGATGGAAAAGGAGACGAAATGTAGCTACTTTTACAGGTAAATCAAAACATATGCCATACTAGAATAATCGTTGAATGATGAATTAATTACAGTAGAAGATCTAAGTTGATGAAGAAGATGAACAAGATCTAAGTTATATGGTAAAAAGACTACAGGAAGAATACAAACGAGCCGGACTCACGATTAACTTGAATAAATGCCAATAAGAAGAGAATAATGTAATAACCTACCATCGGCGCCCTCAACTCAACGCTATGGGAGGGAAATATTAGAAGAAAGACAAAAATGCGAATTTACAAAACAATTGTTCAAAGTATTATTACATACGGCTCAGAAATATGGGAATTTAGCGAAGTAAATAGAAGAAATTTACTAACCACAGCGATGGACTTCCTCAGAAGAACATGCAGGCGATCGAGACTCGAAAGGGTCAGAAACGTAGAACGAATATCACTATAGAAAGCGGTATAGCAAAAGAAATTGAAAAAAAATGTACATTGTTCGGACATACAAAAAGAAAGAACAAAGTAAAATGGCCAAGAAAAGTATTGGAACTGGTACCACCAGAAAAAAACAAAAAGAGGGAAACCAAAGAGAAGTTGGAGTTATGACGTAAACGAAGCAATAAGAACAAGAAACATACAGGAAAGTGTGTGCTACCATATAAAGTATTGGAAACTGGGACGGAGAGGCGTCAATAACAGTAGATAATGATGATGATGAGATCTAAAAGCCTGCTTTCCGTTTCAGTACACAATGACCGCTTACCGATACGTCGTATCGAATTCGTTTTGAAAGTTTTAGTATCAACAATCTCTTCTAGTTAATAAGTAGCTGCAATCTGAATATTTTTCAGGAAATTCTTCAAAGAGTACAAGTAATTTACAAGATAGTTTAAATGCAAATCAAAATAGAAGAAATAAGGGGATCCTAAGGTACGAGAGGAACTCAAAAACTTATCTACCTATTCATGAAAAAAAGATACACAAACATATTAATAATTTTATTCTTCAATATAATATCCATCTATACCAGCGCTCTTATGCTATCTGCCCGGAAGGTGGTATATACATTCAGAAAAAAATTCCTTTGGCTGAATAGCGACGTAGTCGTTTCAGTTCGTTATCTGAACAAAATCTTAGTTCTCTTAAATATTTCTTCAGTTTTCTAAACCGATACCTTAAAACTCAGACACATCTCTGGACTATAAAGTGGGGGATCAATCTCCCTAAACCCCCATTCCTCTAAAACAGACACTACCTTTCGAATCTTGTGGACCCATGCACTGTCATGCAACAGCAAGGTGTTTTTCTGATGTAAGTATTAGCGTTTTTCACAAATGGCGTTCCTTAGATTTTACTAGAGCTTTGGCATAAGTTTTTCGGGTAAGAGTAGTCCCTCTTGACATATATTCGATCAATAATATTCCCTATACGCCCCAGAACATTGTGACCATTAACTTCCCAGCGGATGGTGGGTTCGCCATTTCTTAGGAGGTGGAGAACTCTTATATACCCATTGCATGGGTTTGTGTTTCGTCTCAGGATCTCAGTAAAGAACCCAAGTTTCGTCACCAGTCACCATTCGTGAAAGAAACTCTGCATCCTCCTCTAAAGCTGACTCCTTGCTCAAGCCTAATTTATCGTGTAAAATGGTAATAACTCTTCCATTAGAGATTTCTAATTCTAAAGATATTATTGCAACTTTCAAACGTCGATTCTCCAGCACCATAGCCTCAACTTTTTGGCACATTCTTCATTAGTCGCGTCTGAAGGTCTGCCCGATCTTGAGTCAATTTCAACAGATTTCCGTCCCCAACGAAATTGTTTACAGCAAAATTTAACCTTGTAAAAAGACGGAGCTTTTTCTCCGTTGACTGCCGTCGTCTTGTCATAGATAATTTTTGGCTCGTTCTCTTGTTTTGTCAAGAATTTTATTGTTGTTCGGTGTTCAAGTTTTACAACATTCATTTTTAATGCAACTAAACAAAATCGCATATACAACTGTCAAAAACTTGTGAAAATATAACCTTAATAGCATAGGCCGCTCAGCCATTGTTTCCATGGTTAGGTAGATAAGTATTTGAGTTCCCCTCGTATCTTAACTTTTATATATATATATATATATATATATATAATTTAACTTTA